>JACEGR010004759.1:0-82700 GCA_014170235.1 Listronotus bonariensis | reverse complement strand
GGAGTATCAAAATATCGATGTTAAGAACGTATATTTATAGTATTTTAATTTGTTTTTGATAGTTTAATAGAAGAAACATGTAGTAGTAGGAAAAAAAAGTAGGACCAACATGTAGTATCAGGGAAAAACAGTAAGATTATTTTTTGCTCTTCAAAAAATTACCAAATTTTGCCATTTTGCCACTAGTGTTAAGCGTTTAAGTGGTTGCCACTGGTTGCCATCATGAATTTCGTTAAAGATTTAGGAATGAAGCAAACGTGCGTCATTTTTAATTTATCTGCAGTTCAAGTGTAAATAACGAAGAACTTACGCTTTATGGCTATATATAAAGTTTCTCGAAACACTGCCCAGCAAACACTATTTGCCGGCAATGTACATTTTTCATATTGGCATTGATGGTAAAGCATTGGCAATTGGTGGCAATATTATGCCAATATCTTATACGCATTAAAAAGTCAAACCTAAATAAACACTTAATTGCCAATAAATTTTACATGCAGACGAATTGCCGGCAGCATATAAAAATGGCGGCATACCAATCCTGATTAAATAAAGCACGCGTTTTTGTTGCAGGCAAATAAATATTGGATTTTTGAAGGCAAACCTTCAACGCATATTCATACTTTTTAAACCATATTATTAACATTGGTATTTAACTAACATTAAAGCATTTTTTTTTGATCTGTTTTTTTACATAATTTAAAGGAAATGGCCTTTTCATAACATTTTATTGTTGAAAATCATGCAAATAAAAATTAGGTCAAACAAAATGTTTATTATGTATTTTGGAGCGAATAAAAATAAAATGATGGTAAAATTAGCTACGTTAAATTCGACCGAAAGTGACCGCTTTGTGCATTTGTTTTCTACGTGGTTTTCTAGCTTTTTTGTTTTTAAAGAAAAGAGATTTTTAATAGACATAATTAAATGTATTCATTACCTAATAAGTGTTGTGTTGTGTGATTAATTGGTGATGGCTAGTCGAGAAAGCAAGATATTGAAGTAGACTGTTAGGAGCTGTAAAAATTTTGTTTAAAACGTTATTAAAAGTTTTAAAGACGTGTTAATAAAAATATTATATATATTTAATAGTTTTTTTGACATACCGATAGATGGCGTAATGAACAATAAACTACTACGTTTCTGCAATATCTTCGCTTTTTATCGTCTAAACCGTACCCATTAGACAAAAATAATTCGAGAGCGGTCTGCGGTAGGTGATCTCACTTAGCTTTGAAGGAAATATCTTCGGCTATAATATTGAAAAATCTGCATCTCCAAGTTGGACAGTGTTCCGAGAGATGGTACATTGCATTGCAAGGAAATTGCATGCAGTAAGGAGTTTTTTCCTATTTTAATTTTCAAATAAAATATCGCATCATTTTAGCTTTTAAAAAAGTATATGCGACAATTTTCGTCAATAAGGCGTCAGCTTGCTGCTTGGGAGTATCTGCATTTGCCCACTTTCGTCTTTTTGTAATCTTTTTGCCAATAACTTTTTAATGATGGATGCCATCATCTTAAACGCATTTTTTTGCCAATAACTTATTAATGATGGATGCCATCACTTTATTTGCAACACGTGGCCTAATAACGGCCAATTGCCCACTTTCGCGTCTTTTTAATACCTTTTTGCCAATGCCTTGCCATTAAAGAGTGTTGGCAATGCCAGTAAATTAAATGTACAACGCCGGCAAATAATGTTATATGGGTGACTATTATCCTGCTTCAGGGGCGGTCATAGGGGTGGGGCATTGGCACCAAGCCCCCCATCTTTGAGGCGACATCCTTTGTATTTCATACATATCTAATGGCAAATTTGGGCATTAAATGATGATAATGACCCCCCTCAGGATTGCTTGTAATTTTATAAATTAAAGAATAAAGAAAAACAATAAAAATATAAAAAGTGAATGAGAGGACCTTTTTTTTACTCTCACACTTTTCCTCGGCCTAAGGCCCTCCCTCAGAAAGTCGGTATGACCGCCCATGTCCTGCTTTGTGTTATTTAGGGTGTCATGTCAGACAATGATGCCTAATATTTTTCGTGATATTTCATAACTAATGGTAGTTTCTGTAAATATTCTTCGCCAAATTGAATTTGATACCCATTTTTATCAGCTTTTTGACCGAATTGCAACACTGTGCTCCTTTATTCCCAATAAAACTATGGATGGTGGAGGGGAGGATAACCATCTGAATGTTTTAAAAAGGGTCCGTCGAAAAGAGCAACTTAAGGTGGCGCCACAGTAGCCAGAGGAGATTGTTTAACCAATGAGCATGAATTATTAGAGTGAGATACTAAATAAAAAAGGACAGATAGATACAAAATAAAAAAGGAAAGAAATACCAAAATCCCTCCACTGGCTACTGTGGCGCCATTCCAATTTGCAACATTCTGATGGCAATTTTTTCAACTTGTTCGCCATAAAAGATGATTATCCTCCCCTAAATGTAAATAAATTATCCGAGAGAGAGATAGCTGCTGGGCCTTCCTTGTCTGTCTTCAAGGAAGGTAAATGCAGATGGCGCGTGAGTCGACGTTATCGTTTATCCGCCAAATTCAAATTATATAGCTGTGCTATTTTTGCCCTTAATGTTAGGTACTTGTTTTTGTTTCCTATTAATATAAAATATTGGGGTTTAGTTCAATAATTACACACACCTATTTAAAAATGTTATTTAGTTGGTTTTTATACAGATTTTTTCTTACAGATAACCATGTCAATATTACCTTAAATTATCTGTTGAAAAGCACAAATTTAATATATACACTGTGATCACTAATAAAAGTCAATATTCAAAGTCCAATTAAGTGTAAAAACCACGAAATACAATAAATCATAGAAAATGTAAACAAACTGTCCAAACAAATCGGCCATTAAAAAATATAAAACACAAATATCGATTAGCATTTCGGCGTCACTGCCTGCAGCAACGTTGTCAAGTTAAAAATATTCGATTCATGGTATATTTTCTTCTCTTAATTAGATGTGAGCCAAAAAAAGGACATTAAAGTTTACATGCAGAAATTGTAAACAACTTGGCAACCAGGGCAAAGCGATGATTGCTCCATCTACGATAGCCTGCCATGATGAAAGACAAAGACATGTTTATTGGAACTTGCGTTAAACCAGAAAGAGATAAATACAATGGACAAATTGTTAGGACCAGTTACTCGTCTCATTGTTGTCTCTGATGGTATGTTATATATTCCTATGTGCGCAGAAATGTATAAAAATAAACACCATTTTAAAGTAAATTTTCTTCAAGGTAAACCACATACTCGTACAGTTCAAAATAAACTTTCTTTCTAAAAATATTTGCAAAAATACTGCGAAGTGTAAAATTTCGTTGGGTTTTCCAAAATTATAAATGTGTTTTGGCAAGTAAGTAATATTTCCTAATATTTTTCGTTTAAATCCAAATAAATGTCGTAAGTGATGTAAAATACGGTAGTAAAAAACAACATTTTCTGTTTTATTTTCTAACATTAATATGTGATTCTCCAGTGGCAGCACGTGAAGGAGGGTTCTGGCTTTATATTCAAGTGTTATAAAGTACTCGTCTGGAGAGGTCAAATAATGTGCTACAACCCTCCTTTGCGTTACTTTTTTTTCTTCGAGATTATGGATGGTGGATGGGGGATAACCATCTTTTATGGTGGAAAAGTTGAAAAACTGGCCATCGGAATGTAGCAAACTGGGATGACGCCACAGTAGCCAGCGGAAGGATCTTGGTATTTTTTCCTTTTTTATTTTTATCTATCTGTCCTTTTTCATTTTGTATCTCACTCTAATAATTCATGCTCATGGTTAAAAATCTCCTCTGGCTAGGGTGGCGCTCACCTTAAGTTGCTCCTTTCGACGGAAACTTTTTAAAACATTCACATGGTTATCCTCCCCTACACCATCCATATTCAAGATGGTGCCCAGCAGCCATCAGCCATCTTTAAAATTTACATCTGTCAATTGGACTCTAAAATAATGTATTTACGCACTTATTTCATATTGCAAAGTTTTTAATTTTTTCAATTGATTCGTTAAAGAAATAAAAGGGGGAGAAATTAAAGAAATTCACTATATGTTTATAATAAGTTTTATTGTTTATTTTAAATAAATACATGGGTATATTTATTATATTTATTTTTTAAAAATTAAGTATAATTAAAAAAAACAAATAGTTTAAACAAATTATACTGTACGCAATATCTATATTCTTCTAGAGCAGTCTTGGTACTTCACCATCATATCATTACTTGTTTGATCTGCGACTGTTCTTTGGAAAATCCACCCCTGGACGGTTTCCTGATAGAAAGTGCTTTAAGACAATACAGGGGTCTCTCTCTCTCTCTCTCTATTTTTTCTTGGTTTTGGTCCTTTCAGGTCCAATCCACCACTCTCCCCCCTTCCGGACTATGCTTTCCAGGGCTTCGTCGGCGGAAAATCTGGATAATCGAGCTCGTAGCTCCCAGAAATTCCAAAAGAAAACAAACAATTGAACAATCGATGCAATGCATAAATTGTCGGCTGTCAAACCAAGATCTGCTACTGGTGTTACGTATAACCTTTACTTTCACTACTGACAGTTCCATGGCACGCCCATCTATTTCCCGCCAATTGAGAAATACCTCGTGTTCACCACCAAACAGGATACCATCAGCTTATAGGAATCTTCGCTCACAGCGCTTAGATCCAGAAGAAAGATGCCGTCAATTTAGCGTGAATCTTTCCCTGATCCCCGAAGGTAAAAAACGTTCGTACGGACACCGCACTGTCCGGAGGTCAAACAAAGAATTAATACAGGGGGTTACAAATTCAAATTCAAGGGGTGCCATTAGGGATGGCAATGATATATAAATTATTTTCAAATATCGATATATCGATACATCGATATGGAATATTTTCGATATTTGTGGTAAATAAGTCAAAATTACAAAGAGGTTTTTTTACTCACATTTTTAAAACTGGCAAAAATGTTGTACAGTTAAATAAAAACAAACTAAAAGTATCAAGGTAATTTTAACTATTATGCCGTATTTATTTGCCCACTACCTGTTAAGAAAAACAAAATTAAAAAAATGTAAAATTAGATAATTTACCGATATTTTTTCTTTCTTAAATATCAATATATTGCTCTTCGATATCGATATATCAATGTTTTTTTAAAATTTGACATCTCTAGGTACCATTAGGATCTCGGAAATGGTAAAGAGATCCAGAGCTGATTAAATTTGTTTGGGCATTTTTATGCTTAAGAAAATTCCGTTTTAAAAATTTGCAGCCGTTCTGGAATTGACTCTTGGCCAAAATTTTACAATGTTAAAAAACTATTTTAATTTATAGTTAAATACGTCTCTAGCTCGGGAAAAATTTTTGCGAAATAGCTTTCTTTTTTTTTTCTCAGTTTATTTGATAAGAGATATTTTTTTAAAAATGATACACTAATGTGGCAACTTTTTCTGTTCTATAAAATGATGTCATTAAATTCTAGATCCGACGTTTCGTTTTTGAGCCACCATCATTAACTTTGTTTTTTAAATAGGAGGAATATTTGGTTTTTAATTTTTAAAACGTAATATTTAGATATTTTAAGCGATTATAATTTGTAGGTTAGTGGTATACGGCTAGAATATTTCCTGAAAACTTAGATCAAAGCCAACAACAAATGATTTTGATTGATTCTAAAATGTAACATTTTATTTTTAAATTTTGACACTTAGTATGGAGGACATAAATGGAACCGCGGTTATACAACATTTGGATTTAATCACGAGACCTATAATTTAATCGATTAAACTACCCAAAAATATTTTGAGCAAGATTTTTCTTGGAAAATAGTTGAATGGACAATAATTTATTTCATTTTTTTAAAATTATTGTCTATAAACTCTTTGCCAAGAAATTCTTGAAAAATATTTGGGTAGTTTAATCGATTTAAATTTGTAGGTCGGTTGGTATATACGGCTAGATTATTTCCTGTAAAATCTAACATTTATGCCAAAAACACAAAATTTTACTGATAATAATGTTTGACATTTTCTTTCAATTTTGATAACTAGTTTGGATGACAGAAATTTATTCGCGGTTAAACAGCACATGTGGTTTAATCACTTATCTAAATAAAATTTATTCAAAAATGTGGTGCCGGGCCGGCGATGCTCCAGTCTCGAATACCTAGTGTCGCGTTCGACATCCATATAATCTGGCATAAAAAAACCTAATTTTTAAGCGACATTATTGGTTAACCACGCATTCGACGCTGTAAAGTGAGATTGGACAATAGACCAGCTGATTCATAATTAGGAAAATGATGAACTTTAAAATTAAGCAAACTTTTTTAAAAATACTGTTTGTCGAGAAAGATTAACTGCTCTTACAACTTACAATGATCTCAATAGAAAAAGTTATAATAAATTGGTGACCTCTTAAATTTTTATAAAAATGGATTCAAAATTTAATTTCTGAGAAAAATAGAAAGAATGAATTTTATTAAAAAAAACTTTATACGTATTTGCTGACATTACAGTCCTAATTAAAGCCAGTATTTGTAAAAAAAAATGAGACATATATATCATTTTTATAACATAAGATATTTTTTTGTATGTAGATCCCTTTCTGTTAGACAAACAAAGAGACGCCACTAAATTCAATTCACAACTTAAGTTGCATCTTTAAAAAATTAACAAAAATATTTTATTTTCACAGTCATTTTTGAAAATATTTTTAAGTTAACGTCACATGTAAACGTCTTCAAGGTCCAAGGACCACATGTTTACCAAAACAAAGTTTGTTTTCAAAATATTAGTAATAACATCGCAGTGTGAGTGTGCTAAAAATCACGTAGGGGTTTCCAAATTTATAAAATATAAATAGGTGGTTAGGAAAGTGTAAATGATAAAAAATAAGGTTTTAGGCATATTTTACTTACAGTTAAAAAGGAGCTTTGTATTTATTTTAAAACCGATTTGAATTGAATAATTAATTGAATATAATCAGAAATTATATTCTTCTAGATTCAAACGAATAACCAGGGGTGGATTTAGGCCTAGGCGATCTAGGCACGTGCACAACATTTTGGACCCAGAAATGAGATAAAAAAGTAGTGTTAGAAAGTGAGGACCTTTTTTATACTTTTTAAAACATTTTATACTTAGCTTTATATTATTTTAAAAGATTTGTGTATTTGTAATTATATGATAAAATTATAGTTTAAAAGAACACACACGAAGAGCTTCAAATTAAAACTCAGTTTAATAGTCTTAGAGCCTCGTTCTATAGACCATTTTAAAGGTAATTGTTTTCTTTTTCAAGTGAATATATCATTGCCTATACCTAAAACTGCGTAGAAAAGAGTTACAGAACATTAATTGCGACAAAATAGGTAAAATTGCCGAAAAATGGTGTGAGTGGCAAACTTTAAAAAATCGTTTCTCGAATACTATAAATAGTAAAGACTTCTACTTAAAAAAAAAAAACATGTTTTTTCGTGTTTTTTTTTGCTTGGCTTTTGAGCATATTTTTGTCAAAAATAAATATGTTTTTTAATTCGGCAAGCGTTATTCGATGGAGAATTTAATTTCCTACAACTTTTCTGTTGACTACTACATGGAAAATTGTGCGTACTTTCTGACCTAACCTCAAAAAACTGAAATTTAAAAATAAAGGCGCCCCAAAAGAACTTTGTCTCTCCTGCCTTTGACTGTAAACTGTACCCTGCAAACACTATTTGCCGGCAATAGGTATACATTTTTCATATTGGTATTGATGGTAATGCCAACATCTAATACACATTAAAAAGTCAACCCTAAATAAACACTTAATTCCCAATAAATTTTACATGCAGGCGAATTTCCGGCAAGCATACAAAAATGACGTCATACCAATCCTGATTAAATAAAGCATGCCTTTTTGTTGCAGGCAAATAAATATTGGATTTTTGAAGGCAAACCTTCAACGCATATTCATACTTTTCAAACCATATTATTAACATTGGTATTTAACTAACATTAGAGCAATTTTTTTGATCTGTTTTATTTATAATGGCAGCTAAACAACATTATTTTATGTTTTTTTACATAATTTAAAGGAAATGACCTTTTCGCAAAATTGTATTGTTACAAATCATGCAAATAAAAATTAGGTCAAACAAAATGTTTATTATGTATTTTTGAGAGAATAAAAATAAAATGATGGTAAAATTAACTAGGTTAATTTCGACCAAAGGTGACAAATTCAAATTTCCCGCTTAGCCGAAATACAAGATTTGACGATTTTGACAGATGAAAAAAAATGCATTTTTTTAACGCTTTGTGCAATTGTTTTTTACGAGGTTTTTAGCTTTTTAGTTTCTTTTTTAAAGAAAATATTTTTTAATACACATAATAAAGTGTATTCATTACCTAATTAGTGTGTGTTGTGTGATTAATTGGTGATGGCTAGGAGAAGGCGAGTTATTCAAGTAGACTGTTAGGAGCTGTAAACATTTTGTTTAAAACCTTTTAAGTTTGTAGTTACTTTAAAAAATAATATGAAATTGCCTTATTGAAAGTTTTAAAGACGTGTTAATAAAAAAAAATATATATTTTTATTAGTTTTTTTTTACATTTAGTGTCCCTCGAATATATACCTACTATTTTAAAGTGTTTTCATTTGATTTACTATCTTTTTTTTAATTTTATTACATAAGTACCTTTATTTTTTTATGGTTTATTGTTATTGTATAAAAACTTATATTATGTAATTTTTTTAATGATAAAGTTTTCCTGCCTTTTTTCTCATTTTTTTCGATTACAAATTCTAAATATGTTATTTAAATTTCGGGACATTCAACTTATAAAACTTGCAATACTTATTTAATGATAAATGCCATTATCCTAAACGCATTTTTTCATCATAACTTATTATTGATGGATGCCAACACATTATCTGCAACACGTGGCCCAATAACGGCCAATTACCCACTTTCGTGTCTTTTTGATACCTTTTGTGAAGAGCAGAGAGAGTGTTGGAAATGCCAGTATATTAAATGTACATAGCCGGCAAAAAATGTTATATGGGTAATTTTTCTGCATGGTGTAGACACTTATATACCGTTTAAGAACATGGCTGAAAAGGTACCTTACAACGTCAAACAAATGGCCGCCCCAAATGTACGGCTATTAAAGTTTTAGTAAAATGGGTATTATCCTTGGTAAATAACACACCTTTTGCATTTTAAATTATTAATATAATTAACTGAAAAAATGAAATTATCCAATTTTTTTAACATAAACAATCCCCTTTTGACGTGACAACGTCTTATCATTCGATTGACCCGGCTGCACGCGCCAAAAAACATGACTCTCGTTACCTCGCGCGTTCCATTTAAGGCTTGAAGTGCAAGCGAGAGCGCGGGACGAGCGACAAACAAGCACAATCTCTGAGTCGTTCGACATCTGTTTCTCTCCTACTTAAGTGAGCGTGCAGTGAATAGTAAATGTGGTGTCAATTGTTTATAGCAACGATAATTGCGGCCATAAAGGTAATGATTCTTTCGACGTTGTCACGTTCAACTATCGTCAGTAAACCGAGTTTGCAGACAACCAATTTTTTATTTTAAATATAAATTTATACTGAAATTCTCTTCTAATGCAATGCACCATATATCATTAATTTTTAGAATGGGAACCATAGATCATTTATTTACGAGGTTCATAATTTAGATATTATTAGATCCTGTCATATCTTAATAATAGTCGTCGGATTAAACTGGTTAAATAAGTGTGCATCAGTGGAAGTAACGCAGTTGAATTAAAAAACACTTAATAATAAACTACAAAGTTAAATTTCAACACATCAATTGATGATGATTAAATATACATATTTTACAGGTTGTCCCCAAACTGGTTTTCGGATAAAACATGTTTTACATATTCAGCCCCGGATCTTCATTTTTTCTTAATGCTCTTTTTTGAGTTAACAATACATTTTGCGTCCTTAACAATATTTTAGAGTAAAAAAGGTCCTCACCTTGCGCCCTGTTCCATCACTTGGCCCGCTATGTATTATACACAAGACTATTTCAAATGAAAAGTAAAGACCAAAAACACCGCGCCCTCGGTATATTTAATAACATTAATAAAGCTATAGTGTTTTGTTAATTTTAGCACAATTTATTGTTGAAAATTATTTCAATAAACAGAAAAAAAACAGTCACTGCTCTCACACGTCTAATGCCAAATACTGGTGGACTGGTGGACACATATCATCAAGGCGCAAGTTTACTCTAAAGTTTCCCACTCAAAAATCATCTGCGCTGCACCGGCTTGGTACGATAAAACCCAAAACAAAACAAATTACCGAACTCAAAAGTCTATAAAGAAAAATTAACAATAAAAATGTCAAGTGCATACAAACCTATCTCTACGGATACCCCTGTGGTAGCGTACAGCTCGGCAGATTAATATACGGGAGGATACTTTGTACCCGATGAAATACCTACACCAAACATGAGCCCCGTATACAGGGGCGATCGTAAAAACAAAAATATATCCAACAGAAATTTTCGAGCGCGTCAGATTAAGATAGTATGAGTTAATTACATGCTAAACAGTGTATATTCCACTAATCTGTCAATTTAAAACCAACGTAAAGAAAGCGGAGGACTACAAAGTTGTAAAGAATAGTAATTTATGTAACAAGTGCATAAAGTGATACTTTTTTTAACGAATGGAAAGTTTGACAGCACGAGCCTTTAGGCGAGTGCGGCAATCCCATGAGTAAAAAAAAGACACTTTATGCATGTGTTATACTATATTTTTCCACGACCGTATAAAAATTTCCCAAAATAACATTTTATACATGTTTTATTTATCTAAACTTATTAATTTTAATTTTTGCAGCACAGCCATTATATTGCAAGAAGTAATCATAGCCTTCTTATTTTCTAGGAGACAATTATCCTCTTCATAACTATGCATTTATTATTTAATTTCAAAAAATTGTATATAAGTACTTACTTTTTGTAGAAATAATACTAAAACAGTATAAATTCCTTTTAAATTTCTTAGTCATGCAAATTTATTTTTACTGTTAATTTTTAATTATGCATGGTGGAGGAAAGGATAACCATCTTTTATGGCGGACAAGTTGAAAAAGTGGAGGGATTTTGGTATATCTTTCCTTTTTTATTTTGTATCTATCTGTCCTTTTTCATTTTGTATCTCACTCTAATAATTCTTGCTCATTGGTTAGAAAATCTCCTCTGGCTACTGTGGCGCCACCTCAAGTTGCTCTTTTCGACGGACACTTTTTAATACATTTAGATGGTATTCCTCCCTCTACCCTCCATATTTTCAATAATACTATTAAATTTATTTGCAAACTGTCAAATTTTATAACTAGTGACACATGAACTAAAAGAAGTAATGATAAAATCAAAGGTAACTTGACCCTTTGGTTCAAGTGATGTCGTGTTTACTTAGATTGCATAAATTGATATTAGAGTTTACTGTAGTGGACATTCAAACAAAACACTAATTCAAAGTGTAAAAGAGGCTTCAAAGTGTTAAAAAAAGTTACTTTTCTTAACACTTTATTATGTAGTGTACTAAAATGAAGTACTTTAACTTTTTGTTAACGATTTAAAAAACATAATTTTTTTAAGTGGTCTCGGGAAAACGTCATTTTGACGTTCTCGAGCGTGGTTATTTTTTTATTTTAAAGAAAATAATTTAAGATTAACGAAAAATATATAATTCAATACAATTTAAATGATTTCCACGAGCCGCAATAATAAAAATATATTTTTGACCTATTTAAAAGTCTATAGCCGCTTAACGCACCGATGAAAAGGTATACATTATATAAATTTATATATATTTTTTTCTTATCATCTAAGCTTTGCAACCCAATAGGTCTCTATGACGCTCGAGTAACTTCAAATTTAGCATCTTGGGCTCCCCTACTACTGATTGAACTTCTAACAATCAGAGGTATACAAGATACAAGGGACAATAAACTGTTCCAAGAAAGAAGTTAATTGATGAACCGAGAACAATAATTGTCTTCAGTCTGTTATAACGTTGTCTAAATAGTAGTTAAGAATAATTTTATTTATAATTATTAATTTGTGAGATGTCCATTTTACAATCGTGTATTGTCCAACATAATAGCTTTGTTCGCGGGTCTAGTAATGAACTGATTCTGAACCAGAACCGAACTGGTTTAGAATTGTTTTAAAGCGCATGTCTAGTTATTTATTAGTTCGGAATTTTTATTTACCGCGAACGAATTTCTATACAGCTGAGGATGTATTCTAACCTAGCCTTTTGGTTAGGATTTTTCATGGTTAAATTGGATGCTACACAAAAAAAAATAATTCAAACAAAAAGGTAAATTGTTATACGGTCGAAAGCCACTTGAGGTCTCTCGGCGGAAGACGAAGGATTCCCTGCCTCCTCTTGTTTTTAACATAAGTATGTGTATTTAACTAAAGGTAAAATTCAAACAACAAGAAATGGTAAAATATTGTAATATTGCCTATATTTTTTAATTAAATCTTTATTTATTTTATTGCATACATACATTCATACAGAATACAATTAAAAATCCTTTGTTTATATACGCTAAAAATCACAAAAATATAAAAAAATATTCAACAGGTATATTAAGCCGCATAAAAGTAGCAGAAACAAATAAACTGTAATACAACGGTTTATTTCTGTATCACAAAAACAGAAAACAGCTGGCCATGTCGACAATACGCATGAAATTCCGAACTGAACTTTTAGTTCCAACAAAAATCCCAGGACTGCTAATCAGGTTACGAACCGGTAACGAACTGATTCTATTGTAACCCGCGAACACAGAACTGTTACTAAAAATTCACGATTTTACTAACCGCGAAAGCTGCTTTTTCACTGCGCATGCGAATAGTCCCAGAACCGCTTCAGAATCGAACCCGCGAACAAAGCTAATAATAGCATGTTTTGGTAAATGATGCAATAATTGAAAGGTATGCTACATACCTATTTATTTTTAGGCACTGGCTAAACGACCGCCGGTGGTTTTACTTAAATATAAGAAGAGCACCGCCGTCCGGCGGTTTTTTATATCTACATATATGAAAACCGCCGTAAAATATAATTAATTTGATATTACCATCGGTTTTTACTTAGTTTATCGATAGAAACCACAGTTCAGCGGTTTTGCTTATAAAAACTATTAAAAACCGCCGAAAAATAGTTAAAGGTAATCTTAACCTTAATAATTATTTATTTTGTGTGCCGTAAGCGTTTGGTTTTTGGTGGTTTTATAGTTTAATATTGTAGTTTAGTTTATAGCACCCTTTGGAAAAACAAATTGTAGTAGTACAGCGGAATGGGGACAGGCAAATAAAACCACTATTGTATTTATCGTAACATTTCGTGGCTGGATTGCCACTTTATCAAGTGTCTAATATTAAGGTAAAACTTTAGCCAGTGCCTTATTTTTATTATGATAATTATATACTTTTTAGTACTGTTTAATATATTTTTATTAAATGTTATACATATTTTGTGTTGATGTTTTGACGTTTTCAAATTAATTTTTAATTTTTTAACTTAATAACATTTTAATCATAGTGACGTAACTTTTAATGGTAAATAGTTTAGGTGTTGGAAAAATGTTGTATAAATCTTCATGTATTTTTTATTTATCATTTCATATATTTAAAAAACATAAACATTCTTTAGCTCTAAAAATGTTCCAAAATTAGAACCGAAACATCGCTGAACAAATAAAGCGTCTTTTATTTTGCCGTCCTTAATCCCACTACCGTCTTCTCCATTGATTTTGGCTAGAAACGATATATCTACTCATGAAAGTTTAAATAAAATATTAGCAGCTCCTTCCATTTTTAAAGACAGCTTGTACAAAAGGATTCCTCTCATCGCAGCAATCAAATTAAATGAACTTAATCACTCACCAGCTATTTACGTCAAAAAGGTTTTTAAATTTAATCACATTTATTGAATCCAGTTTAATGCTGGATGTCTGCTTTGAACTTTAGCTCGAATTTGATGAACTTGCAAATTCGACTAAATAACTTAATGAATATAACCCAATGTTGACACTTTTAAATACAATTATTTTATATTATTAACCCTCAATAAAAAAACACCAAGGATGGTTCCTAATTTTGAAAACATAAATTTCTGTGTCAATTTGTAGGAGTGTTTAAAGAGTGATTAAGCACTTTCAATGGTATTTGAGGGGGTTCATTCAAAACTAGACATGTCTACATTATACACTACTGCAGCAGTCGTAGCGTGCTGGGGGCAGGAGGCGGCTGCCCCCCCGCCCCTTTCGGTTTAAGCGCCCTCCCAACCAGTGGCACACCCATATTTTTTTTGGGAGGGCTTCAGCAAGTACTTCAAATATTATTAATAATTAAAAATAACTCGATAATGAATTTTAAGACAGCAGTTTATCTAATCAACGCTGCCAAAAAGATTTAATTTCTTTAAGAACTGACGAAACATTTTTTGCAGTTAAAACCTGAAGCTAAAGCTTTAGCACGCAAGTGTGGAACCACTAAAGATTTTGTCGAAAAACGTAAAAGAAAAATAAAAACTTTTTATGAAGTTAAAAGCGACTATCAACATGAAGATGCAGAAAAAAAATTATGATCACCATATTCTACGTAGCTTTGGATACTCTTATTGGAACATTAGAAACACGGTTTAAAGATTTTATACAGATTTATAAAAAATTTGACTGTTTATTTGATTTGTAAAAATTTACAACCAACAAGTAAAAATATTGATTGTATTATGGAGCTGCTTAACTTTTATAAAAATGATTTATCGTTAGAAATCGTAGATGAATATAAATTGTTTTGCAGCTTCATGACCGAAGTTAAAAATGAAAATAAGCTAGAAACAGAAGAAATATTACCATTTTTAAGGCTGTTGTTACATTTTGAAAGTTTTCTTGCATGCAAGTTTTTGTTGCTACAACTTTTCGATCTGCTGACGCGCATTCTTCTCTTTAAAATTTGCTGCAATGTGCGCGAGCGCAGATCGAAAAATTGCAGCAAGAAAAAATTGCGTGCAAGAAAACTTTCAAACTGTAAAAACAGCTTAATAACAAACCATTTAAAGAACGTCTACCCAAATTTAATAAAATTATAGTAGTTTTCATTTATAGCGTGGTATGATAACATTAATACCAAAGGAGTATTAAATAATTCACATTTTTATTTGTACATAACTCATTTTAATGTACTTGTCTTGCTGGTGCCAGAAAAAATATTTATTAGTATACTGCCCTAGGAAAAGCTAGGCTGCCCCAATAATAGTTTGCTCCCTCCGCCCTTTGACCCACGCTACGCCACTGCACTACTGGACAAACAAAATAGTTTAATATTAAATAACTTTTTCCACGACCGTCACAAAAATACTGTTTTTTAAATCGTTAACATGAAGTTAAAATACTCCATTCTAGTATCACTACATAAAGTGTTAAAAAAGTAACTTTTTTAACACTTCGAAGCTTTTTTACACTTTGAATTATTGTTTTGTTTCACTGCCTACTACAATAAACTTAAATATCAATTTATACAACAGTATACGCGACATAAACTGAACCAAACGGTCAAGTTACCTTTGTTTTTGTCATTAATTCGTTTAGTTCATGTGTCACTAGTTTTAAAATTTGACAGTTTGCAAATTAATTTATTAGAAATTATTGAAAATTAATAGTAATAATGAATTTGGATGACTAAGAAATTGCAAAGGAATTTATACTGTTTTAGTATTATTTCTACAAAAAAGTACATACAGTTTTCTAAAGTTAAATAATAAATGCATAGTTACGAAGAGGATAATTGTCTCTTAAATAAATAATAGTTTAAAAAACTAAAAAACACGCTTTTATATGCAACCGAACTAAAAATTAGAAAATAATTTTTCATTACAAAGAGTTTGTCACTTCAGAGTAAAAGCGTGGGGTGCTTAATATATTAAATGTTATAATTATTCTATTTGCCAATATCTATGAGGGAAAAGTTATGAAAAAATAGTAAAATGCACCCCACGCTTTACTCTGAAGTGACAAACTCTTTGTAATGAAAAATTATTTTCTAATTTTTAGTTCGGTTGCATATAAAAGCGTGTTTTTTAGTTTTTTTAAACTATTATTTATTTTTCATTTTTTAGTTCGATATATCAATTAGTTAAATGCTCCAGTTTTTCACTAAAAATTCCTTCGCCATTTTGTCAAGAGCCACAGAGGATCTGTAAAGGAATTTTTTATCCTGACGGTCCTAATTAGGATAACGGGATACTGTTTGCAGATTATTGCATTGTCATGGGTCCTTGATGCGTGTACAAAGTTTCAAAGAAATCGAATCGCTGGAAGTTGGTAAAAATTAGGCTCAAAGATTCCGTTACATAGATACAACCCAAGTTAATAAAAGCGTGTTAAAAATAAGAAGGCTATGATTTTTGTGGTAATATAATGGCTGTGCTGCAAAAATTAAAATTAATAAGTTTAGATAAATAAAACATGTATAAAAGGGTATTTTGAGAAAGTTTTATACGGTCTTGGAAAAATATATTATGTAACACATGCATAAAGTGTCTTTTTTACTCATGGGGTTGCTGCACTCGCCTAACGGCTCGTGCTATCAAACTTGCATTCGTAAAAAAGTATCACTTTATGCACTTGTAACATAAATTACTATTTTGGTTTTTTAACAGAATTTAATGATTTTCTGATACAGTTGTAGCTCCTTTTATCAAGATTATTATTTAATATGGGGATTGCAAAAAGTTTTATAGGATTAGGTGTTGTACAGGGAGAGCCAAATGTTAATTTTGCCCAAATTTTTGAACATCCTGTGGAATAATTAAACGTCACAATTTTTTGACCAGTGTATTGAATTTTAAATCCTCATCTTTTCTTTACATTTCGTTTTTTATTTTTATCAATATCTTTATTTTAAAAGGCAATATTATTTTTAAAGAAAACAATGCAATTTAATTATTATGGTCGTAATACGCTATATTAGGAACGTATTGGGGAAACTTAGGATTTGGAATGTCATATTTTCAAAACTACTGAAAAACTATTTTAAAAATGTAATATTTAAAAAAACTTGTCAAATTTGTTTTAACAAAACATCTTTTCTTCAACCGTCCGCTGTAAATGTTGTCGATGCCAATGTTGCCACTTACAAAAAATATCAATGTCAATGTCAATAAGCCTTTAAATTTTGTGCCAATCACACTGTTTCAATGGTAAGGAAATTATCGATTTTTTACGGACAAATTTAAAATATATTTTATGTTTTACCCATCTATTATTGATCTGTAATACCTTAGAAACGGAATATGTTATGGTAGCAATAATACCTGCTATCACACCTAGGGCATTATAAGCGGGCATTATGATAATGCCCGCTTATAATGCCCTAATGCGCTAATATGGAAATTTTATTGCTTATCAATTTTATTTCTCTCACAATTAAGATCAAGTTTATTTTCTTAGTTTATACAAACATAAAATAATTTTTCTTTAAACAATACTAAAAATTAAACTTTATTTCCAAAATAAAAATTACAATTTTGAAATGTTCCGGAAAATGTAGCTGATCCCATTATAGAATGGTTGGTGTTTTTGTGATAGTAGCAGCGGTGGTACCACTAACGCTATTTTGTATAGAAGAACAGTCCATTAAAGAATTTTCAATAGTCGATACGGAATTAACTGAATTGGCAATCATTTTTGCTACTTTGTTTTTGGATGAAATACTTTCTTCTATATATCCTTCAGCTACTGAAGAGCTTTTCCATTTCCCATGTTGTTTTAGCGTTTCAAACGAAGCACCTGCCTCAACAAGTAAAGTTGACAATGTGCGACGCAAACAGTTTTGCGATCAATGTTGGGACGCTTCCTATGGTATTTTTTCCAATGGGTTGTACTGTACATCGACCCTTTCTATAGGTAAGAAAGAATCTTCGCTCCTTTATTCCAGCTGGTCTTAATGTTGTGTACTTTTTATTAAATTTAAAGCGCCTAAATCTTCTTCAATGATAGTAAAACTTTTTGAAGTTGAAGTTTTAGTTTCTGGTACCTTTATAACCAATACTGTTCCTCTATCTTCAATGTCATCAATAGTCATTTTGACCAACTCATCTCGTCTTAAACCTCCAAAAACACCCATTAGCAATATGACTTTGTGTACCAAGTAGATATCATCAGGAGCCTTCTTAATAAATTTTAATATTTGTTCTCCTACCAAAACTTTAGACTTCTACGGGACGTATCCTTTCGACTTAACTTTTAAAAAAGATATGAGACGATGGTATTGCGAAATGTCTATATTTTCATAGACCATCAACGTAGACCTTACGGTGGAATACTTGGTCCAGAGAGAGTTTGGACTGTATTTTTCCGACTAAAAATAATAAAGTTTTTTAAACATATGTATTAAAATAAACTCAATAACTTACCAGTTCCTGAAAATATGCCATTAAAACGGTTTCGGTTATTTGAAGAATTGCGTTCGCATCTTTCCAAATACCAAATATGCCATACTCCCGATCATACTGTTGCCTTGATTTAATTGGCAAAGATTTTCGGTCGCTTTTATGGCCTTTTCTCTTATATTTTGTGGGATTTCTTCCATTTTGAGCAAATCACAAATAAAAATAAAAAATGCCAACTGACTAACTGATAGAAACATCAAAGTCAAACTTAACACCAATCATTATCTACTTACGTATACAGGTACAGGTGCAACTTATTTTTTATATTGCGAATAAATAATGTAATTAGTCATAGAAAAACTCTATTTTGAGTAAAACAAAAGCATTGTATGCACCACGGGCTTTACTGGACTATAATGCCCATCAGGTCAAAATCTATTTCGACCTTCAGGGCATTATAGTCCTAGTATAACGCCCTTGATGCATAAATAGCTATTAAACTCATGATGGTACACTCGGTACTATCCTATAATGAGTAAAAACCATAAATAAGGAATTTTACGATTAAAGTTAAAGATTCTTTCCAAATTTAGTAGTTGGGACATACTGAGGAAATGCATTTTAGGGTAGTTTCTTGCAGGGCCGTGCCTACCGGGTGGTGTAAGTAGTGCATGGCACCAGGGCACACAGGGGCGGTCATATCGACTTTCTGAGGGGGGCCATTTCATCAATAAATGCCCAAAATTCCCATATTTGCCATTACCATTGCCATTCTTCTAGGGGCGGCAAAATTTTTTATTATTACCCTGCCTTCTTGGATATATCTCTTTTGTTTATCATATAACAAATAAATTTGTTTAATAAATTTAAACATCTAATTAATACGGTAGTTTCCGTAATTGACGATCCTAGTTTGTAAAAATCTTTAAGGAGATTAATTTTGATTATTTTTTCTGAGAATCAGCTTTTTATTTTTATTTTATCTGTGAACAATCCAGGAATGCTAAAACCCTAAATACTAACGTACTGTGGGTGTCTTAAGCAAGGTAAGAGGGAGTTTGTTGACACGGGACTTAAATACTTCCTAGTCCAAACTTTTTGAAGCTGCCGTGGGTATAGATACTATGTGTTTATGCCAGTTAAGGTTTCTTTAATTTTATCTACTTCTATTTTCGTAAATTTTGTAATTGCCAATAAGTCAAAGTAACAAGAAAGAAAAACAGTTTGAGGATTGTTTTTTTAGTTTTTGGTACGGAACGTCTCACTTTTTTGATAAAAAAGTTTGAAAATTATAGTACGTACCCACTTGCCTAATTTTTAAACCTTTAAACTGCGCATATCTTAAACATTTATCTTATCAAACGTAATGCAAAATTATATCCACAGTTTTTCTAGATTTTTTAATTATAATGTCACGGACAATTTACTTTGAAGTAATAAACACAGGCGCCAGATTGTCGTTGGCAATTTCTTGGAAAATTTTCAATTAAAATTGGCTAAGGAAAATAAATAGTAAAACTAACATTGTTAGTGTTACAAATTCGCAAAATGATTGTTTGTTAGTAAATTCTCATCATTGATAGCTGTTGGATATTTTATTTTTTCACATACCTCTTGTCTTAAATTAATCATGCTTGAATTTTATTCCCATGATTTTAAGACAAGTCAGTCAATGATGACAATTTACGAATAAACAATTATTATTATAACTCGAAGGTGCTAATTATTAAGGTAATTTGCAAACTTTACTTTGGCCACTATAAATGAATAATGAATACCTACTAAGTAACTCCGGTTACTGTAGTTTTAAACCAATAATTTTTTTTTTTATTGTGGTAACTAGGATTACTGACGTTTTAAACCAATAAAATACATTTTTTGTTCAGGTGTAACAGAATGGAACAAGGCAATTGTAGTACTGATACATAAAAAGGGAGATATCGCACAGGTCCAAAACTGTAGACCAATAAGCTTGCTCTCCCAAATATATAAACTCTTTATGAGAATTATTACCAGAAGGTTAACTAAGAAATTAGAATTCTACCAACCACGAAAGCAAGCAGGCTTTCGTGATGGGTATGGCGTCAATGATCATCTCCAAACAATCAAAACAGTCATTGAAAAATGTGTAGAGTACAACAAACCCTTGGTCCTTATCTTTGTCGACTACGAAAAGGCGTTTGATACAATCGACCATCAGAAAATGTTTCAAGCCCTCGCCGACAGCAGAGTGGACTGTAGATATATTGACGTTATAAAACACGTATATAACAATGCAAGCGCCAGTGTAAGACTTCATGAGGATATTCCCGTATTCAAGACAGAGCGAGGAGTTCGCCAAGGACACGTTATCTCTCCCAAATTGTTTATAACTCTCCTGGAATATATGTTTAAAACTTTAAATATTGAAAACCTGGGAATAAATATTGATGGTGAAAAGTTAAGCCACCTACGATTCGCAGACGATATAGTTTTAATAGCAGATAACCTGGGGGAAGCAAGAGAGATGTTAAGCGAACTTGAAGAAGCATCGAGGAGAGTAGGCCTAAAAATGAACATCGCTAAAACTAAACTTATGACTAACCTGGTTATTAGTGAAAATATAACGGTTAATAGCCTAAATATAGAGCAGGTACATTCATATAAGTACCTAGGTCATGATATTCGTCTGGGGAGAGATAACCAAACGTGCGAAATAACCAGAAGAATTGGTTTAGCCTGGGCAGCCTTTGGAAGGCTGGGTCACATTTTAAAAGCTAATATCCCGATTTGTCTTAAAAGAAAAGTTTTCGACCGGTGTGTCTTGCCTGTGTTAACATATGGAGCCGAAACACTAACTCTAACCAAAAGCACAGTAAATAAAATTCGAATCGCTCAAAGAGCTATGGAGCGAGCTATGCTGGGCTTAACTTTAAGAGACAGGGTTCAAAATGTGGAAATAAGAAGAAGAACCAGAGTAACAGATGCTATCGAAAGAATTACTAACCTAAAGTAGAATTGGGCGGGTCACATAGCGAGAACAAACGATAATAGGTGGACAAAAAGAGTATTAGAGTGGAGACCAAGAAATGATGCCTTTCGCAATAGAGGAAGACCATCCACACGATGGTCCGATGATTTAAAACGCATTCAGGGGAATTGGATGAACGTTGCACAGAACAGAGAAAAGTGGAAGTCCTTACGGGAGGCTTACGTCCAGCAGTGAACAAATGTGTAGCTGTTTGATGAACAGAGTATAGTCTCAACAAATTTCTTTTAGCCGTGTCCTTACTTAGTATACCATGTTACAAAAACTTGTTGCTGATACATATTTTTATAACTTGTTGCCAAAACTTTCATGTGGACCAGTCGCAACATGTTGCCGCAACATTGTTGCGGTAACAAAAAATAAATAAATAGCTTGTTGCCTTTTTATACAATTCTAAAAACATGTTATATAACATTGTTGATAACAGTTTTAAGTAGCAAGTGAGGACGCGGCTTTACTCTAAAATTTATGTCTTGTCAACTTCAAACCCAAATATTTCAAGAACCGTTAAGAATTCCGAAAAAGTGACATAGAATCATTTTGCATTGGTCATAAAATATACAGGGTGTCCGGAAATTTCGTTAGTATATTTTAACGGGTGATTCTACACAAAAATATATGAAAAAAGTTCATATAAATAATGTCCAAAACGACTTAATTTTCGAACTACAGAGTATTAAAATTTAAAAAAAAAGGGTTTTTATTATAATAACTCTTATACCAATTTAGATATTTTAAAAAGTTTGGGGTACGCCTCTTATGCATCAAAAGACATTTTTTGGCATACAAGAAAAAAATAATTTTTACCAGTGTCGTTCATGAGGGGACGCATTTAAGGATATAAGTCCTTATATCCTTAAATGCGTCACAGAGACTCTTTAGTTTTTTAATAACTTTCTGGAAATATCCAATTTATCTGTGGATTCTTTGTGCGTAATTGTTACGCTCTCAAATATCTCATTTATAGGTAATTAACGTTTTTATTATCGCCTATTACGTGGGGTACTAGATATAATATTGGAAAAGGTTTATGCTCGTCATTTACCTACATGTGATATCACTACTTGTCATTTTTCTGCTATCTATAATTTCCAGAATTCGGTGTTTAATAACAAAAGATTACTTTAATAGGACAGGTGTACAAGGTGCCCAAAATTGGGCGTTTCTATGGGTTATCTCAGTTATTACTGAAGTTATTTAAAAACCGATGTAGGTGTTATTTGCTCGATTCTGGAGAAACTAAAAATAACGTATACGTATACGAGAGGAAATTTAAAAAATTACGTTTTTGATTCTACCCTATATATCCTTTAATGCAATAAATAGCAAAAAACCATAAGGACAATTTTTGTACAACTTTTTACGTAGAACCTACAGAAAGTATTTGATTTTTATACAGGGTTGCGTTAAAAGGTTACGATGGCAATTGATGTTTTCTTATGAAACACCCTGTTTATTGTTTTACTAATTAATAGCCCTTGTCACTGATGTTTTTAAATATTTAAATTTTAATATTTGTTTTTGAACGTATCCCGTATAAACACCTTTATTTACAATAATAATTAAATGTAATAATTAGGATATTTTTTAAGACGTATACTACACCTTAATATACGTTTAAAAGTATAAACACAATAAACAAAATTAATACCAACATATGTACATATGTGTATGCTAATCATTAAAATGTTTCTCTTTTCTTTAATAAAAACAAATAAAGTTGATGATGGTTTCCTGAAAACGAAACGTCGGATATAAAATCTAAGAATACCATCATGTAGTAACTAAAAAGTGCCAATGAAAAAGTGTTATTAGTTTTTTCATATCTCTTCAAATAAAGTCAGAAAAAAATATAAATTGATATAGTAAAATTTCCGTTTTCTCCAAATATCTCATCAGGCCATGAAAAATGTTCAAGTTTCCAAACGCCATGTTAATAAACTTTAAAAAACACAACTTTTTCCTTAATTTAACCTAAGCTGTATCTCCAACAGGTACTGAGATTCCCATGCTTAGGATCCTTATCTTGGACACACTATATGTTTAGGTATATTGTTTAGGGTGGTAAAGATGGGTCCTAATTTAATTCATTCTGAAAGCGATGCCGCCAAGTACACAAAAATGATAAAGTAAAGAAACCCTTTTGTGAACAATGATTTATTGCAGCAAAAAATATTTAACCCGACGAGTTTCTAGTACCACGCCACGTGCCACCGGTTTTATAGTAGGCAGAAGCGAAATAAGAGAATGTTTTGTATGTAGGTGATACGTGTTTTAGCAATGTATTTTTTATTATTTATCTAAAAATATGTAATCAGGCTCTGTCCGAGGCTATATGCATTCGAAAAGGTTTGTTTACTATATCATTTTTTGTGTACTTGGCGGCATCGCTTTCAGAATGAATGAAATATGGGCCCATCTATAACAACAACCTGTGTCACCCGGTATAGCAGCTTGTTGTCCTACATTTAAAATACAAACTGAACTGAACATAAAGAACAAGGGAAATGAAAACTACGCCGTAACATAGAGCAAGGACGCGAAAGCAAAGCGCATATTTGGTCCGTGTTTGAGGGAAAGAAGAATTTTCATGCGGAGAGCCACGTAGGCCACATAGTCCGAGCCCTTAGAGCCAAAAAGGGTTTTAAACGTTTTTACTCGTTTTAAATAAAACACCTCTGGTTAAGTCAAGGTTTATTTATATACAGGGTGTTTCTAAACAAATGCAAAAAATTTTAGGAGGTGATTCCTTGCTAAAAATAAAGGGTAGTTTGCTTTATTAACGTTAGGTCAAAAGTCAAACATTAGGGAGTTATTGAGAAAAAATTTAACAAAACAAATGTCTTTATTTTGTTGCTTAAAAACAAATTAAGTATTGTAATTAAAACTACCAAGCAATGTTAAATATAGACATATTACAAATGCCTTAATTTATATTTCTTGGGGTCATTGCGTAACTGTCTCTTTAAATTTAGGTGGCTAAAATGATAGGGGTAGAATATATCATACAGGGTGCTTCTTTAAAAACAAAACTTTTTCACCCTGTATATTATTACCAGTATCACCGTTAAAAACATTTTTAAAAGAGCTTTAAGAAAACACCACATTAGGTACATCTAACCTAATTAGTTTTGGAAATATGGCCATCCAAAGCAGCCCCACCTTTTACTTCGCCTGGCAGGTACTTGTGCTTATCGCGCCTGTCAATTTTTTAAACCTTACTATGAATGAACTAAATCCTAAAAGGGTTTTAAGGTTACAGCTTCAAGTTTTTTTGTTTTTATTATTTGTTTAAACTTTCGAAAATATACAGGGTGATGATGTGCACGGCTGATGCCTGCCATGTGATTATTTTCGTACTTAGCATGCCATGACTCATCACTATACTACAAATTTCCAGCCTTACAGGTCTTACGTTATTCGAAGGGTTCACTAGTCCTTTTACTATACCTAATTAAAAATAAATAGCAAAGGTGATTTTTTACTGTAGAATTTGATATTTTCGATACGAAATGACCATGCCAAGAAATGGTTTTTGTTTATTTACGCGAAAACCGTGCATCTAATAAAAAAATCAAGAGATCAAATTTGTTCCAAACCTAATAAGTATTTAAAAAAATAAGAAAAATGCAGTGGCGTACCTCTCACGGACGACACTGGTAAAAATATTTTTTCTTGTATCCCCAAAAATTTCTTTTGGTGCAGAAAAGGCTTTCCCCAATTTTTTAAAAATATTTTAATTGGTTAAAAAGTCATTATAAGAAAAGACAATATTTTTTTAAAATACACACACATTACACCTTGCAGTTTAAAAACTAAGACGTTTAGAACATGAAGTGTTTTCCTTATTTTTGGTCGAAATCAACTCCTAAAATTTTTCGCATTTGTTTAGAAACAACCTGTATAAAGTTTTTTCCTAATTTGCATTGCTTGAATTTATATCCGAAGTTTCTCAGATACCTCGGCGGCCACCTGTATATAGAGGAAATAGAGGAATAAATAAACAATAATTAAAGCGTCTCTTCGGCTCGAAAAGCGTTAAAACTTACATTTTCTTCACTTTTTAGGATGGGCAAAACAGTTGCAACGTTCTTTCATGCCATTAGTCATAATTTCACACAATTTATCCATATTTTAGGTTATGCATTATTTTACAAAACAAATTGGAACAACGTTAAAACTGCTTACAAACAGTGCCGGATTAAGCGCGAATCTGTGAAGCGGTCGCTTCAGCGTCAGATCGCCAAATATAAGGTTAAAAGAGTAGTAAATTTAAAATGCAATATTTTTTTCCGGTTGCTTTTTAGGTAGAGACCTTTTTTTCACTTCTTTAATTTTTTTGTAAGATAACAAAAACAATCCACTTTTGGTTTTCAAAATTGCCGTCCCAATTTTTACATCGGAAGGGCAAAAATTAAAGGGAAAAAAAGTAAAACTTAAATTTTTACCTGAAGTTTTTATAATTTCTGCATCTTTATACTAGGTATATCGTCTGGAATACAAAATAAAAAAAAACGTGGTCAACTTTTATTGCATTTTTATTCCTCAAAAAAAGTAA
The DNA here is from genome assembly GCA_014170235.1 of Listronotus bonariensis. Lineage (NCBI taxonomy): Eukaryota > Metazoa > Arthropoda > Insecta > Coleoptera > Curculionidae > Listronotus > Listronotus bonariensis. The sequence goes on along the minus strand of JACEGR010004759.1, from coordinate 56,657 downwards.
GTTTATTTTTTAATTATATATACTGGGTGTTTCCCAACTACGATACGAAACTTAAAGACATGTTTTATTATGTTTTTTTATCAAAAAGAAATCTCAACAAAAACGTACAGTGTGGGCCAAATTAAACTTGCGCACTTTTTAACTAATCTTATTTTTTTATCTTTTTACACTCTTGAGGAGCTAATAGGTAGATATGTTTTCTCTAGGTTTGCCAATTTTGGTCAAATAGATTAAAACAGGACTACACTTACGGGACTTTTTCAACAATGATGGAATAAACTTCGTTGCAAAAAAGTTTTCGTTGTTAGGAAACATCCTGTGTATATCTGTATATATATATATATATATATATATATATATATATATATATATATATATATATATATATATATATATATATATATATATATATATATATATATATATATATATTTACATCTGAATAACATCCAAGCGCCCTTTCATAAAACATCTTCCAAGCGTCCATGCCATATACTGTACACTTTGCAGCCTCCCGGCGTCCTTACTCTATACTATCCTGCCAGCGTCCTGCATGTATATTTTTTTACATATTCATCACTACTAAGCGTCCCGCAGTGATGCCAAATTTTTGTGTGTATATCTATATTTATTATAAGATTTCCGGGCGTCCTTTGAAGTAAATTAATAGAAGAAGAAAATTTTATTATGTTTAAATGCTTTTGACCCTTGGTGTCGTGTTTATTCTGAAGTTTTTATTCTAAGGGTTCCAAGCGTCTAAGAGGTGTATGGTTATTGGTTTTATTTAGTTTACAGTGTACGAGCGTCTTATTATAGGTATATTTAAACGATTTTCGGACGCCCGATATCCGATAGAATGGTAACTTAGGCAAAGTATAGAAATTTTATTACTCTTATAGAAAGTGTTTCCTAACTACACTACAAAATTTAAGGAGGTAAGTTCTTATGTCTTTTCATGAAAAAAGTTCCTATAAACATAGAGGGAGTTCATTTAAAAGTAACCATTCAAGTTATCTGTGAAAAGAGACAGTTTTGTTAAAATCGCAAAAACACGTCAAGATATTTATTGAAGGGAACCGCCATTTTGTAGTAGGTATAATGTATTACTCGACCCCCTTCTCATTTAGGCATTTCGAGATGTGGCATTGGTGGTTTAGGGGTCGAAGGGACGCAGTCCAATTTTTTGTAAAAACATGTCCCCCTCAATAAATATCTCGACGTGTTTCGGTAATTTTCTTAAATCTGTCTTATTTAGCATATAACTAGAGGGATAAGTTTTTAAATTAATACCCTGTATATCCGGACTTGCTTCTTTTCTAAGATACAGGCCTTAAAGTTTTTAAAAGAGTTGATATTTTTTATATGTATATCGTAAAAACCCTTTAACCAATTTAGATGAAATTAGGTTTACTAATTTAATGTAATAAGACGCTTGGAAAATTCTACCTGGGTTAAGATAATTGGGTCCAGTGGCGTTTCAGTGGTCACCACAACCAATATTACTATGTAAAAAAGTACGCCATCGGCCTCTTACAAAGATTTTATATTTTTTCCGATTGGAAAAATCAACTTTCTGGTTTTCTAAATTTTCTTCGCATCTAGCTTTGTTTTCAAGAAAAATTATAATTCCACTTTAGTTTTTTTTCTTAGCAGTACTCATAGACAAACAAAATAAAAATAAAACAATTATTTGTCTTAAAATAAATGAGCAGTCGTGAATTTTATCAAAAAATGTAATTTTTCTTATGTACTAAAATCTTTTTTTTTTATTTTATTATATACTTTTTAGTACCACTTAAAATGGTCCGGACATTTGTTTATGGGAACTTTTTCTTAAAAAGACATAAGAATTCACCCTCTTAAGTTTCGTACCGTAGTAAGAAAACACCCTGTATATTGTTCCATTATTTTTAATTTCCATAGCATTTATAACAAAGTATACTACTACTTTTTCTTAAATAAATATCTTGACGTGTTTCGGTAATTTTCTTAAATCTGTCTTATTTAGCATATAACTAGAGGGATAAGTTTTTAAATTAATACCCTGTATATCCGGACTTGCTTCTTTTCTAAGATACAGGCCTTAAAGTTTTTAAAAGAGTTGATATTTTTTATATGTATATCGTAAAAACCCTTTAACCAATTTAGATGAAATTAGGTTTACTAATTTAATGTAATAAGACGCTTGGAAAATTCTACCTGGGTTAAGATAATTGGGTCCAGTGGCGTTTCAGTGGTCACCACAACCAATATTACTATGTAAAAAGTACGCCATCGGCCTCTTACAAAGATTTTATATTTTTTCCGATTGGAAAAATCAACTTTCTGGTTTTCTAAATTTTCTTCGCATCTAGCTTTGTTTTCAAGAAAAAATTATAATTCCACTTTAGTTTTTTTTCTTAGCAGTACTCATAGACAAACAAAATAAAAAATAAACAATTATTTGTCTTAAAATAAATGAGCAGTCGTGAATTTTATCAAAAAATGTAATTTTTCTTATGTACTAAAATCTTTTTTTTATTTTATTATATACTTTTTAGTACCACTTAAAATGGTCCGGACATTTGTTTATGGGAACTTTTTTCTTAAAAAGACATAAGAATTCACCCTCTTAAGTTTCGTACCGTAGTAAGAAAACACCCTGTATATTGTTCCATTATTTTTAATTTCCATAGCATTTATAACAAAGTATACTACTACTTTTTCTTTTATATGAAAGTAGATTCTTTTATTAGAACTTATACAGGGTGTCTACATAAGTTGATGGTATATAAAACCTTTTTATAGTATTTTATTGTAACTATTATTAATATTAATAAATTGTATCATTTTTTCTACGAGGTTTGGCAAAAATGTGATTTTTGCTGAACCCTAAAGTACCTGTAATTTTGATAATAATAAACATTATTATGTCGAAATGGTGTTTAGGATTAAAAATATCGTGTAAATATGTAAACTTGTTAATCTACCGGAAAAATAACTTTTATTTTCTGTTATAACTGTAAAATTTAGGTTTTTACACGGTGGCGGTTTTTCGTTGTCACTGCAGGTTATGGCAAAAACAAGAGATAGAAAAACTGATGGCACATTCAGGGTTTCAATTTTTAAAACTTTAGCGGTAGAAATAAGTCATATCTTACGTATGATTCGTTTTAAAGATAAACAGGGTTTTTTTTAAATTTTGTTATGAGAGATTAAACAAAAATTTAGATTGCATAGTTTTGGAGATTGTAATGTAGAGTTGACTCCAGTGGCGTACCTATATTTTTTTATGGACTTTTATTTGGAACTTAGAACACGATGTTGTTACTTTATGGAATAATTATAATTATACCTTATTATCATTGGTAGGGTATCCTAAGAAGCGGTAAAAAATATTAAATTATTATTTCCAATGTTTTATAGTTTTGGAAATATAGCTGTCGTCATGAGCTCGGTAATAAAGTGCCATTTTTGAATAAACCACCCTGGATATTGTTTTACTATTTAAAAAAATTTAAAAAATACAGTATTTGATATGTCTATCTTTAATAGTTTCAAAAATATGAGCGTCTAAATTTAAAAAAATTATGTTTTATATTCACTATGTTTATAACTACCTTTAAGCAATTAATGCGTTAGATATGTGTAATGAGAATTATATCTCCTATTATTTAGTTTCATATAGCCTCATATCCAGAACTTCTATTAAAGATATAAATATCAGATGTGATATTTTCTTTAGGATCCTTAAAATATCTTTTCAATTGAGATACAATATACAGAGGGTTTCATTTAAAAATGCTATTTTATTAGCAAGTTCTTGAGATGGTAATCTTTTCAAAATTAGTAAAAATTGGATAACCCAAATGTGAAATTTTTTGAGGTTTTTAAGGGCACTTTTTTAATGATAATAAAATAAACAGGAGTCTTATTTAAAATAAGAATATTATAACTTTGTGTTATAACTTAAGTGAAGCTGTACCCCACTGGGTACGAGCCAACCGTTTCTTTCTTGATGTGACTGTTTTTTTTTAATTCAAATATTTACATCCCATGTCCATTGCCTATTTTTAGTATTTTGCACAAGTTAAGTGATTTTTGGAAAAATGTTTTTAAATGGTTCCAAACTTTAGGACTTATTTTTAAAAGTATTTTTAAATCAGGACCTTAAAAATTAAAATATTTGTTTTTATTTGGGCATAGCTTTAAATTCTTAATAACATTCCTACTTAACATTTAGTTCATTTTTGTTTAAATAATGGTTTACACCTAGATAGTTTTTTAAATTTTTGACATTCCTTGCTTATCTTTGGACTTTGAACAAAACCGGCAATTGCAAATATAGTTTAGAACAAAGCTTTAATTTTAATATAAAAATTTAGTTTGTTGCACACTTAATGATCCATACTGTATATTTAAAATCAAAAGCAACGAATTTAATTGCATGATCTATTTAATATAACTTATCAGCAATACAATTCAACAAATTTTATACTAATTTAAACTGATTCCATTTCCAGGGTAATCACAAACACTGCTAGAAGTAAAAAAATAAATTACAATATTTTACACTGACTTTCGTTTTTTTGTACCACACACATAATAAAATAAAAATTGTAGTGAATCAAATTTTTGTTTTTATTGTTTTATTAGATAATTAAAAAAAAACATTTTAATAATGAGAAAGGTTTACAGCACCTAACGTTCCTATTACAAAATTAAAAAAAAAAACAACTTTTAACCCCATATGCCGACGCCGACGAATGGAAATAATCTAATAATACTGCTTTCATGTATAAATTACTCTAAAATTATTGTTCTACAATGTTGCCAAACATTAGGTACCCGCATCACAAAAATCTGACTTAAAGGACGCCTGGTAATCGACATACTGTAAAAAAATATACTCATTAGGAATATACAGCGGCTAGCGCTCTGCCGCCTACTGGAGAAAGCGCTGAACTAAAAATATACACAAATATACGAAATTTACATATTTTACTCCCCTGAAAGCGTCCAGCTGAAACTTTGCCAGGGCTCTAATGGGATTCCTACTAGGCTTATCGTACAGTAAAACTTCCGGGCGTCCGTATACGGACGCTTCGAAGCAGGGGACGCTCGGAAGATAGGTATTTCACAATGTATGGACGCTTGGAGGATAGTCAGATGTATATATATATATATATATATATATATATATATATATATATATATATATATATATATATATATATATATATATATAATATTGCTTGTGGCTAAAACACTTAGTTTTTAAGGCCAGAATCAGAGAATTTTTTTGCTTTTTAGTGTTTTATGTTTTTAATTGTACTTTAATAATTAATAACCCCTAAAATAAAATTTGTAAAAACATTTCCAATAAAATAAAAAATGATTAAAACAAAAAAACGTAAAAAAACTTTTTCACCCTGTATTTCAAATAAAATGTTTTTTGGCTTATTTGGCTTAGGTAAAGAAACATAGGGCGGCCACTAGACATGCAATAATATAGTACAATATATTTTATTGTACAACAAGACTGAATGGCGCTTTAAATCTATACGCCTAATAATATTGCACAATAATATGAATTGTCTAATGTTTTTGTGTTTAGTCAGACCTTAGGCGGTTCCTAGGCAATCAATAATCAATTATATTGCGCAATATTACGTATTATGAAATATAATTGATCATCTAGGAGCTAAAATTAGCCTAATATTGAAGATTGCGACTGAATAAAACTTTGGCGAGTTAATTCTTTATTGCATCATATTTTTCCATTGCATTGGTAGGGTAAGTAGTAAGTATTGAGAAATACTGTCAAATCAAACTATCGTCCGTCTGAACACGAAACAATTGCACAGTTTTTTTTTATTTTTGGACAAACCACGAAGGCTTAAAGCCTAAATACTAACGTACTGAGGGTGTCTTAAGCGAGGTAAGAGGGAGTTCGTATTATTGTGCAATACAATTGAGTGTTTGGATTAAAAGCGCCATTGAATCTTATTGTACAATAAAATATATTGTATAATGTTATTGCAGGCCTTAGTTTGATTTGATAGTATTGCGCAATAAGAGGAAAAATATGATGCAATATAAATATACCTCGCTTAAACTTTCGTTACATTATTGCGCAATCTTCAACATTACGCGTCCTTAGACAATTAATTATATTGCACAATATTAAGTTTGCACAATGATAAAACGAAAATTTAAGCTTGGGTCAAAGAGTTTGTTGTAGCATTTAATAGAGGTTTAGGGAAATCTTTTTAGAAAAATTAAATTTTTGTAAAAAAATTTCTTTGGAGTCAGTGATTACGCAAACCAGATCTTAGTCTATCTACATATTTTTACTCCACCTTTTTTCCTCGTTAACAGAAAACAGAAAACTGTTAACAATGAAACAACTCGTGGTCACATGTTTTTCTAAGATATTAAAAGGACATTCACCTCGATTCTTAATACAAAGCTTTAAAGAATGCACGTAAAGACATAGGTATTTCACAATATTTTAATTGCACAAAAGGATTTTACCTTCTCATTTAAGCCCAATGATAAAATTTGCATGATTTGTAAATATAAACAATATACCAGGTTAAACTAAAATTAGACCTTATCAGTCACTCTGTCCCTGGCAAAAAAAACAAAAAATATATGTGATTTCAAGTGGTTTATTAGTTTTTTTTATTTCAATTAAAACAAATCCCTAACTAATGTTTATTATTATTAGATCTACAATTTATTGCTTTTTTATTAGTTTTTTAAAATATTCACAGTCACGTGTTTTATAAGGTTACTCATATTACAATGTAAAGTAATAACTTCATATTATTAAAAACGTTTCTATTTAAATAACTGCAATTTTAAAAATTACCGTATAGGTACACCACTTATTAAGAAAAAGTATGCTATGTTTTTAAAATTCTCCACTTTAGCATGGTTTTACATATATCCCATAAAAGTACGTCGCCGTATGTCCGTCGGACAATTGTACTCAGCCCACGCCCAGCCCACGCATAGCACATGCGTAGCCCACGCTCAACCCATCCTTCCCACTTCCACGTTTTTGATCAGTTTACCGCATATTGAACCCAATTCGGGATCAACCATATTTCAGATTTTTAAAACAAACCCATGCTGCACAAGACCCACGAAATCTGTGCGGCGAACACAAACCTATCCACGCCTGGCTGGTAGCAGAATGGGCTAGCTCTGGGCGCAAATTGAACCCAGCCCACGCACAGCACATGCGTAGCCCACGCTCAACCCATCCTTCCCACTTCCACGTTTTTGATCAGTTTACCGCATATTGGACCCAATTCGGGATCAACCATATTTCAGATTTTTAAAACAAACCCATGCTGCACAAGACCCACGAAATCAGTGCGGCGAACACAAACCTATCCACGCCTGGCTGGTAGCAGAATGGGCTAGCTCTGGGCGCAAATTGAACCCAGCCCACGCACAGCACATGCGTAGCCCATGCTCAACCCATCGTTCCCACGTCCGCGTTTTTGATCAGTTTACCGCATATTGGACCCTATTCGGGATCAACCATATTTTAGATTTTTAAAACAAACCCATGCTACACAAGACCCACGAAATCTGTGCGGCGAACACAAACCTATCTACGCGTGGCTGGCATCAGAATGGGCTAGCTCTGGGCTGGGTGCAATATGCGCCACTCCATTTAAAAGCATGTTTTACAAAGTTATGCACGCGTGGGCTGCGCGTGTGCTTTGCGTGGGTTGGGTTCAATTTGTATCGGGCCCATAGATAACCTATATTTAGATCCGCAGTGGCAAGAAGCATTTTTCGAATTTTTACGACCTCGCGCAGTGGGTGGACGAACATGCGCACTTAAAAGCCGTGGCAAAATACAAACACCGGCACCCCGTACCCTTTGTCCGCGGTCTGACCGTAACGCTCATTAGCTATCGTACTTCGAACAGAAAACCAGGACGCCGTCAACAAATCCTTTCCTATAATGCGGATAGTTTGTTTGGGGCCGGGTGCGTTTACCCTCAACTGGCTTGCGCACAAACCGCCCATGACGTAAGTTTTGTTTCGAGCAGGTTATACCATTGGCAATCCATCGAGATCAGTGGGCGGGCCTAAATGGTGCAGTGTGTACACTGTCGATAAGTCGGAATTCTTGGTGTAAATGATTGCACTCAGTCGTCAAGTTTTTTCTATCATAACTGCGGCCTCAGTCGACCAAGTTTTGCAAAAAATGACAGGATAATTTTGATTATCTTTGGTATATAGTAATGTGGCCTAATAATTGGAAAGTTAGCTCTGTTGGTAGTGACTCTGCCTTTTGATCCTGGTGTTGTTGGTGGATTTGAATTAGGTTTACATAATACGTAGCAAACGTGGATCTTTCTGGTTTTATCGTTGAAGCTGTTTAAAGTGCTCTGCTCAGTGTAGATTACAATTAAGGAAGTTTACCTATCTTTTAAAATCAATAAAAATTACAAAAAAGTTCATAAAATTATGGAAATTATAAAACACGTACAAAAAAAGAGTTGATTGACACATTAAATTAATTTCTTTGAAAAACCCGTATTGTAAAATATTTCATGTCCTGCATAAGTATCTCTTTTTCTTTTTATAGTATTCAGTTTATTTTCTTGTTTAAATCATTATAGGTAATACATTAAGGAAACAAAATTAATAAACAGTAAATATTTCTGCGGGTAGAGGACCTAATATTTAATCCTGTAGATAGGGTTGCCACCTTTAAATTAATGATGGCCGGTAGGAAGGCATGCCCGCGCAAATTTTAACAATTTAAGATCCACGAACAATCTTTTTTCACAATTGAAAAATTGAAGACTAAAAAGAAAAAAAAGAGGTAGCAACCCTACCTGTAGATTGCATGAAATACAGGGTGGCAACAATGAAAATTAGTAAAAAAATTTTATGCACTTTAGGGATTAAAAGTGCACTTATAATATCTCTTTTATAAAATAAAGTGGCATTTTTAATCCCCGAGGGAATAAAAGTAATTTTAATCCCTGGGGGATTTAAAGTACATTCTTCCAATATAAACAATATTCATTTTATTAAAAAAATATTTAGTTTTTGAAATTTATGGTAAAATGGAATAAATAATTATTTTTTAAGCACCAAAAAAGGAAGAAATGAATAGCCTATATATTAACTCACCATTAAAAAGGTCTTTTAAAAGGCTTTACAAAAATATTACATCTGATATACAGGGTGATTCAAAAATCGATCACGAAACTTAAGTTGGTGATTCTACGTGATAAAATAAGGGTAGAGCTTCATATAATTATTTTTCAAAATGTCATTCTTTTTCGAGTTACAAGCCGTCAAAGTTCAATTTTCATTTTGTTTTTCGCCATATTGCATTTATTTTTTAACCAATCCAGTTGATATTTGGCACACAAATCGAGCTTTGCAGATTCTAAAATTTTAAGACAAAAGTATTTTTTAAATACCGCCATAGGGCACTTTACCTAAAACTTAAAATTTATTTAAATCATAACTTTTTTATTTTGACATATATCGTAAAGCTGGGGCGCCATTTTATAGACAATCAAAAACCTAAAAATAAGGTACTCTTAAAGTCGATAAACCTCACCGTTTAGGCACCAATTGACATCTGTTTTTATCAATTTCAATCAAATTACCTACATACATACAGGGTGTCCAGTAACTCAACCGACAAACTTAACCAAACGATTCTACAACAAAAATAAGAAAAACAATTCATAGAAACATATGTCCTAAACGTCTCAGTTTTTGAACTACGGGTGGTTAAAAATTAAAAAAAAATTAAATATTTAACACATCGTAATTCAAAAACTAAGACGTTTAGGACATATGTTTATATAAAGTTTTTTCTTATTTTCTGTTATAGAATCACCCTGTAAAGTGTGTCGGTTGAGTTACTAGACACCCTGTATGTATGTGGGTAATTTGATTGAAATTGATGAAAACTTTGATGTCTATTGGTGCCTAAACGGTGAGGTTTATCGACTTTAATAAAAAGTACCTTATTTTTTAAGTTTTTGATTGTCTATAAAATGGCATCTCCAACTTTGCGATATCTGTCAAAATAAAAAGTTATGATGTAAATAAATTTCAAGTTTTAGGTAAAGTGGCCTCTGACGGTATTAAAAATAAATACTTTTGTCTTAAAATTTTAGAATCTGCAAAGCTTGATTTGTGTGCTAAATATCAACTGGATTGGTTAAAAAGTAAATGCAATATGGCGAAAAACCCAAAATTAAAATTGACGGCTTGCAACTTGAAAACGAATGACATTTTGAAAAAAATTTATATAATAATAATAATAATAATAAATGTCTTTATTTCTGAATTTTCATATCTTACATAAACAAACAATAATACAAAGAAAAATATATTAAATTCAGAAAAAGGCGGAGTCCAGATGAGGCATCCTGGAATGCCTCCCTGATCAAACTCAACCTTTAAATTATTATAATTAAGTATAGTTAAAGACATAAACGAAGGTAATGAACTACAATATTAAATAAAATAAACCAAAATAGAAAAAAAAGAAACCTTACTAATAAAAGTAACTAATTGGAGAAAATATATTTTCTGTTTCCCACTCCAAATATCCATTTAACAAGGTTATTGTCGCTTACTAATAATATATTTTATGTAATGTGTTTTAAAGGCAGATTGTGAAATAGATTTTAAATTTTGCGGCAGAGAGTTATAAAATTTGGCAATATTATATGAAAAACTACGCTCAAATATTGCGGTTCGATGATATGGTGGTGTTATTTTACCTCTAAATCTAATATTAATATTATGTACATGAGTCCTAAAAACAATACGCTTATAAAGATATGATGGACGTTTAGAAAAGATAATTTTATAAAAAAGCATGCCTGATGCAACTCCCTCCCCTCTTCCATGTTTAACCAATCGGACTGTACTAGAGTGTGTGAGATACGCTGATACTTTCTTATACCATGAATGAGTCTTAAGCAAGAGTTTTGCACAAGTTGAATTCTACGTTTATCCATAGCTGTTAGACAATTTCCATAAACAACATCTCCATGGCCAAACAAGGAGAGTACAAGAGAGCTACATAATAAAGTTTTTATATATCTTGACAAGAAATGACGATTTTGATAAAGAATTTTCAATCTTACAAATGCTTTCTGAATGCAACTCGACACATGCGCACTAAATCTAAGGGAACTGTCAAAAATGACACCTAAATTACGAACGTTATCTTTTACTGGCAAAACAGTATTGTCTACTTTTACATTGATTAAATTTTTTACAGAGACCACATCTGAGGTTCGGCCAAACACCATTACACAGCATTTTTTGGATTTAACAAGAGAGAATGTTCTAATGACAATTTCTTTAATAAATTTAGTTCTTTACTTAAGGTGTTACAGCCTTCGGCTGCGTGGGCTCGATCAAACGATAAATACACTTGCGTATCGTCAGCGTAATATTGAGCAGAACATCTTTCTAAAGCATTTGAGAGAAATGCAGTATAAATGGCATATAAAAGTGGAGAGAAAGCAGAGCCTTGTGGCACACCACACCCAATCGTTATCGGGGACGACACCTCAGTACCAATTCGAACCGCCTGAGATCTGTTGGAAAGAAAATTGGAGAAAAAGTGTACTGCGCCTTCGGAAAGACCAACATGATGTAAAATTGCCAGAAGCAACTCGTGGTTTATAGTTTCAAAAGCTTTAGAGAAATCTAATAGCGCCAAAACTGTGATTTTTCCTTCATCGGTAGCCTGAAAAGATCATCAGAGACATTCGCCAGTGCTGGCGAGCATACATATAAAGCCCTACCCTTATTTTGTTAAGTAAAATCACCCCCTCAAGTTTCGTGATCGATTTTTGAATCACTCTATATATATCCTAAATGGTTTTCGAAATATGATCACTTAAATCTAAATAATAGATATAATTTCCATTATACCTACCTACGGGACTAAGCTGAGACTGTAGATGTAATGGAAATTATATCCAGATTTAAATGGCAATATTTGTAAAACTATTAAAGATAGATATATCAAATGGGGTATTTTCGTAAAGCGTTTTAAAAGATCTTTTTAATGGTGACATAATATACAGGGTGTCCCATTAAAAAATAGTTTTCCCACTTCATTTTTCTTGAGTTTATGATGTTTATTTGTTTTTTTATGTTCAAAAGATAATACATAAAAAGGTTAAAACCTTTTTCTATTCTTCTTGGTTATAGTAAAAGTGGGTGGTAAAATATAAATAAAAACCCTGTATACATGTAATTCATGATAAGAAAAATTACACAATATTATGCATGTATATTTTGCAATATTAATGATTTATTAAATCAAACACAATGTGATAGCACACCCACCTGAAAGGGTATTGTTTTATAAACAACAATGGGTTCATATTTATAATCTACGATAAATGCAGGCAAAATATTTTTTTAATAAATATTTGAAACATTTAAAATTATAACAGGTGACGGATGTTTCTTTAGGTTTTAAGCTAAAAAATAATAGAATATTTTTAAGTACTTAAATACCTAACACCATAAAGCTACATAATACAGTGTGTCTACGTAAGTTGGCGTCGTATGGGAAACTGTTTTATTATTAATTTTACGAAAAAAAGTTATTCTTTATGAAAAGTTCTGCATGGCCCAAAACCTAAAAAGCAGCCATCAGATATTAAATTGTATCAATCTATCCTGTGTAAAACAAGGTCACGACATTCGCCATATTGGCTAGCGCGGCTGTGACTTCAAGTCGGTCCATTTTCGGCCATGTTTGATTTTAGGCAGATCGGTGGCGTAGAATTAAGGAGAAAACAAAAAGAACTGTATGTTGTAAACAAAATTTATTGGATTATTTTAATAGGCATAACCTAAACAAAAACATAAATGTGGTTTAAATATTGAAAATTAAAAATTATCAAAGCGACGACAGGACGATGAGGTACCTGGCAGAGCAAAACATTTTCCATGGTTCCGTAAGTCAATAACCATTTTAAAAACTTTGTATACAAGGTGTCCGCTAATGAATGGTACACAGAAAAACCACTTATGCTAAAATATTAAGATTTAACCAAACATACCTAATATCCAAAAGTTAAATAAGGAAGATACGAGGGGGTCATAGTAAAAAGAAAAAGTAAATTCATTTCGATAATTGTTCCCCCCTTTTTAAATATCTTAATTAAACGGTATCTCGAGGTTTTTAAACATTAGCTTTTTCAGATCGAATATTAATTTTTGTGTGTAGACTAGAAGGCGATGGGTACACTATTTAAAATTCTCTAAAACTACCCAATTTTTTGTTACTACTCTGTATGTATGTAAACTAGTAAGCTTCTCTATGCTTTCTGCACAAAAAAGGTATACTTAGTAAGAATCGGTCTTGACAACCGTTTTTAAGGTATTCACGTTTTAGTTGTTCCGTGCACCCGAAAATATGTACCTTCAATAATTAGCTATAATTACAACTGCTCAGATATAAATAGCTGATAGCTAAAAACTCCTGGATACCGAGTTTTATTAAAATGTTTAAAACATATCAGAAATTATCGAAATGCATGAATAAAAATATTTATATCCCTTTAACACCCCGTATCTTCCTTATCATTAACTTTTGGATATAGGTATGTTTGTTTAAATCCTAAATGGGTATTTTTGCATAAGAAATCTGTGGTTTTTCTGTGTACCATTAATTAGCGGACACTCATCCGTACCATATGTATATAAAAACACGAATGACTGAAAACTATTCCACACTATCAAAATCTCTAAAATAAAACGAGTCCTAATCAATAATATGTGAAGTCTGAAAAACATTAACAACTGGAAATCCTTGCAAAATATACAACCAAAATGAAAAGGGCAAATTTCCACAGTTTTTACCAAAAAAGCTTCGACAAGGCACGACTCTGTCATCAGCTGATAATGCTACCAACTTTGAACAGTCACTGACAAAAGCTATCATCGGTCTTGCTTATGTCTAAACCCCTTCTCATAAAGAAACTCTGGTAAAAACTAGTTCATACAAAGTGAGTTCGTTTAAGAAATTGCTAGCAGAGCGAGCAGATGCAGAGAAAAAGTCACGTCCTTTTGGAGCTAACAGAGCTGATAGCAGTTACCGAACGCGTTCTAAAACATTTGACAGTTCGACCTACTTGCGAATGAATGGCCATTTACGTGATCTGTCATATCTTCGGGATTAATGCAAACAAATTCGCAAATTTTACAAGAATACAGTAAACAACCAACTAAATCTTCTGATTCCATGTCTTTTTTGAAAAAATGACAATATTTTGAAATTTCTCGTTTTCCAACCTATAAATAAATGTACCTGATTTTGCGTTTTCTATTTTTGACATAAAAAATTTTAGATCTGTCCGCTCGGCGATTTGACTTGAGGCGATCCGAGCTAGCTCCGAGCATTCAGATCTTCAATTATCGAACACAGAGCAGATCTAGTCAAGCTTACAGATGTACTAAACGAACGGAAAATTTGACAGTCGGGCGTTTCGAGGTAACAGATTAGTAATAAACGAACTCCCTTACAGACGCGAAAAGCAAATTGCGAAACACGAATTTTATTCTCATTGGTCAATTTCAAATAAAATTAAAGGCGGGCAATTTAAAATTAAGATAGTTTAAAGACGTTTGCGAATTCGCAAGATTTAAAATCTAGTGGGCGGAAAACTTAAGATCATTTTAATTTCTGGCGAATATTCGCGTGCACACATACGTATAAACAAGAGGTTATTTGTCATATGTCATTTTAAAAACAATTTAGTTATTGTTATTATCATGTCATTCTATTAGGTGTTTGCAACGTTATTTTTGTGTTCATTTTCTTATTAAGTATTTTAAGTTTTTTTATTTAAATTTAGGTATATTAACTTTTTTAGTCCTTTTCATTTATAATAAATTTGCAGCAATTCTGCGTCTTCGTTGCCAAATAAATGTGCCATATTATTTATTCATCACAACAGAGAAATATTAAATGATTAAAAGAAACTAAGAAATTCTTAAAAGAACCCAAGCGTAGAGTCACCACCGAAATAAAAACAACATTGAAATTTGTAGGTTATGTTGTTGCCTAGAATTTCGGCGAATTTCGCAGCTGTATGAACATGAAAAAAAGCAAATTTTTTGGCCAAATAATCGCTTTTGCAATTCGCTTTTCGCGTCTGTGTGAACTAGCTTTAAGGCTTTTGCGACCATCTTCTGTTAAACTTAAGTTTTTGGGCTTTTCGGCCGTCGTTGTAGATTTTGTTTCCTTGACGTTTCGCCAGCGCGAGTGGGTGGTACAGTTGTACGCAAGTAGTCTACTAGGAACCTTCTGAGGATGCCAACGACTCGCGCTGGCGAAACGTCAAGGAAAAAATCTACAACCATAGGCGCAATTTGGAGGGCTTAGCCCCCCAAAACGGAATTTAGACAAAATTACCCCCCAAGATTCCCAGTATCCAAGCCGAAACTTATGTGACTAAAACCTAAAAGCGATAAGAGAAAGAGACCTTTATGTCAATAGTGTCACTTTTACCTAACTGTAGGTCATTTTTGTGGCAGTAATGACAAATAAATCCCTTTATCTTTCCCTAATTTTTGCAAAGTCTCGAAGCTTGCCCCATACCTTTCGGGACTACCAAGACTCCAGCCCCCCTAAAAACCGGAGCAAATTGCACCTACAACGACGCGACGTCAGAATAGCCCAAAAAATTTAAGTTTAGCAGTTTGTATCAGTCTTCTACGAGGTTTGGCCAATTTTTGATCAAGAAAGAGTAAAGTACCTGTATTTTTGCAAATATTATTTTCCATTTTTGTTTTTAATAACGCTAAATTTAAAAAGTTTATTTAAAACTGCTCTTTGACATTTATCATCATAAAATGTATTCCACTAATGTAAAAACATAAATTTTCACGAAAAATTTTTGTTGTAAAAAATTGCATATTTGGAAGTCATTTTTAATTTTAAACATCTTTTCTTTATAACAATTTTTAATATTAAAAGAAATTATAACTCTTAAGCAAAAATTACATTTTTGTCCAAACCTCGTAGATGACTGATACAATTTTATTTCTGATGATTGCTTTGGTTAGTTCTGGTTAGATAAAAGAAAATATTTTAAAATCGTCCATTTTGGTTATATGCTACTAAAATATCACAATAAAATAGTGAAGATATGAGAAAAATTTTAAGCCTATTTCGCGAAAACCGCAGAGCCCTGGGGCCTCCAAGCTCGGGGGGCGTTTAGAACTCTGACTTACATAATATAAATAAACCAGAATTGTTAGGAGGTAAAGGTTTTTTTCTTTTAGTATGTAGGTACGAACGATTTTAAATCCTCCTTCATTTTTTGGCACAGAGCTTTTCTTACTTACTAAACTTGTTAATGTATTTTATTTTAAGGGGATAAAGACCTTTTATTTGGTTGCTTGTAGTACATCAAAATTTTAAATCCTTTCCTTGGAGCCCTACTTCATTTTTACCCCAGGGCCTCTGCTTACGTGGCACAGCCACTGTTCGATGAAAATGGGTCAAAAGATAAACAGTCACCCTGTATTTTAGTTTGTGATTATAGTTATTTAAGACTACTTTATTCTTTATTATATTAATAACATTTTTTAAAATGGCATGAGCAGACTATTTTTGGCACTTTTTGGAGACTATCCAAATGTTATAATGCTTCCTATTTTTTTAAAGTTGTCACCTTTGCTAATAAATTTGTGATGATTTGCGAAACGGCATGCCAAAACTATTTCAATGTTTAAAAATCTAACCCAAGGCGCCAAATATTTTGTTGTTTGCCAGTTCAAATATTTATACATATGTACATGTTATTTATGGGGTTCAGGTGTTTTCATTAACTTTTTAAAAATATGAAAGTAAGACGTTAATAGTGGGTTTACTAAATTCGTCTCACTACCGGTTAAATCAGAATTGATAGACACACGTGTCCTAGATATTTTACTGCAGAAAGAATGTGCGTTATTTCTTCTATTATATATTGTGGTAACCCTGTGTAGGGCCCACTTGAGGACCCTTGAGGTTAGGGGCAGGGAAAATCTATGTGTCTCTCTCTTTCTTAATAACTTCAAATATATGCATCTCACTCTCCACTTTGCCTACGTCATTCCACGTCGATTCGCGCAAAGTGGGAAATATGGTGGGAAAAAACCTGTGGCGGCAGCCATTTTATTTTCATGATTTTTGGTTTTGGTGTGGTTCTGGGCTACGATTCTGTAACTAACAAAGGAAAGAGAAAAGATTTATATATCCACAGTGTCACTTTAAACCAATTGTAACTCGTCTTTCTGACTGTAGTGACAGATAAATCACTTTCTCTTTCCTTATTATTTTATAGAATCTGGGCTCAGGGTTTTTAGCGGAAATAGAAGATTTTGGTGATAATTAGTGTTTCTTTGTGATTTTGGGTAAGTTTAGAACATTTTTTATGTTTTACGGCATATTTGGCTTCAGTTGATTATATTAGTATGAATTTTGTTACAGAAGAAAATTCAAAAGAAAACAGACAGATTTTCTGCAAAGGAAAGCGTGCAGGTATTGTAAGTACAGTAATTTTATAATTACTACATTTTTTATTTGAATTATCAATTATAGTTTTTACTGGGATTTAATATTTTTGTATAAGTTTTTGTATTCTAACCTAATATTTCTTTACTCTGAAATACAAGTTTTAAAGGTGTTTTATATTAATATGTAGACAAAATTATTTAAATTTAGTTCAACCTACCGGGCTGAAATTAATCTTATATTAATCTATTTAAAGTTCTAAGGCTTTAGTCTTTGAAATATTAAAACACTTAAACTTTTCGTTTTAAAAATCTAAGTATTAATTGACTATTGATGGTACTTTTAAAACTGTCATATTAATATATTTAAATCAATAAATAAAATGTATTTTTATAAGTTTAGAAAAAAAATTTTAAAAGATTTTATGAATGGAACAATATTTTTAATTATATAGACTGAAAGCGACGAATATCTCCAAATAAAGGTTCATTGGTAGCATTCATATTTATACTCGATTTACTGTCTCTATATGCCTAAAACACAGAATAAATGAAAATTATTTTACCATTGGTTTTAGAACTAAAGCTTTATTGTTTTTATGGGCCTCTTACACGGTCAATGAGTAAAAGTACATTGTTAAACTGAATCCGATTTAACCGATCGTATCGAACTTAGAAACATGTTCTAATTAGTTGATTTCAAGGTTTCATTTTAAATGGACCAATCAGAACACATTTCTAAGTTCAATCCAATGGGTTAAATCGGATTCAATTTACCTCTAATCCTACATGTTCTCAGTTTATTTTCAGTTTCAGTGGAACTGTCAGTTTTTCCTATATTATGTAAAAGTGAAGAAATGAAGTTCGTTTTTGTTCTTCTTTAATTTTTTTTTACTTTAACACATCGGAAAAACGGACAGTTTGGCAAAAACTAAAGATGAGTTGAAACGGGCATGATCATGTAAAAGGCACTTAAAATATAAAAATATAAAGTAGTCTGATTGTAGTGCATAAACCAATTTTCTATACAGAACATGCTTTCATGTAAATATTTTATTTGGCTATACACTATGCTTGTGTGAGGGGTTTTGTCAGATGTGTTTGTATTTTTTTTTCAATATTTACCATAATATGCAGGGGAGGGTCAGTTTTTACGCAGATGTAAAAAAAGCAGTATTGCCAGTATAGATATTTTAAACTATGTGCCGAATGTGCAAGTATAAGGTGAACACATTGTGAGCCTTTTTGTTAGTTTATTTATTTATACTTGTTCTGTAACATATTTTATTGCATTAATGTTGTGAAAAAACCCATAGTATTATATTTATTAAGTTCTTTTTATCCATATAAAACACCTTTTAACTTTTTTCAATAGCATGATCAGTTTGGGAAAACGACTTACTGATTTTTTCAACGTGTCCAGATTTTTTCCAGTCACTTTATATTAATATATACACAGTGTGGTCTCTTAAGTGTGCAACAAATAGGATTTTTATTTTATATGCAATTTTTAGAAAATTGTATTCTTTATAAAAGTTACTGCATGCTTCCAAAATATTTAAGCAGTAGTAGTTAGTTTTATTAAATGATCAAGGATATACAGGTTTGTTAAAAATATTGAAAACAGTTTGAAGTAAAGTAAAACTGCTGATTCAGTTTGAGACCATGCACCAACTTTATAGAAAAATACATTTTTTGAGAAATTGCAAATAAAAAGTTACCCATTTGTTGCACACCCAATGGACCACAGTATATAGAGTGTTTTAAAAAACATGGGCCAACAGTCAATAGGTGATTACTTGGCCAAAAATATGAAAAAATGTTATATTAACAAAGCTTTATTATTTTTGATAATGTGTAAAATACAAATTTTCAGAACTGGGATTTTCCATTAACTTTTAAATTGCATTTTTTTACTTTAGGTAAAATTAAGTGCATTGAAAACAATATGTGGATACACCTACTTATGAAAACTTTTCTCACCATTATCCTTCAAGCAATTTTTAATCATTATTTTAACATACATTTTCTTCTATAAATATTAAAAATACTTCGATAAATGATAAATTAAAATTTGTAGAAGGATCAAATGTACAAACCAGAACTAACCCTTTATATTTTCTTTGGTCAAGAGTTTTGACATTTATAACAGCCAATAGCAAGCCAGAAAAACAACCTCCCATCCGCATGACGAGTAATCCCGCTGTGTTAAGTTAACCATCAAACCGGTGAAAGTTCGCAAGATATTTGGCTGATAGTATTGATTCAGACACAAAAATGTTACGTAAAAAGTGCGTACTGAAACAAAAAATTCTAAATAAATCCATACTTTTAACCAAGCACGTTCTTTTTACCAACGTTAAGCAAGAATAAAATAAAACTTTGACGAGCTCTTTTGGTCGCTTAACACAATCACCAGTTGTGCCATTTCTGAATTGGTGGGGGTAAATCAACTGGGCCCGAATTCTTAACTTCTCGATAGGTGACGACTCGGTCGGTATCGAGTTCTCGATATTCCTTTCGAAACCTATCGGCCCTATTTTCTCATCTGTTTTCACCTAAATAATTATTAGGATAAAGACTTATTTAAAAAGGATAGTGCCTAGTTATGAAACTCGGGAGATATCGAGTCAAAATCGAGTTTCAAAAAACTTAAGAATCACCATTCGGTAGCGACTCGATACGTTACGACTCGAGACAGCGGTTAAGAATCCGCCTGCTGTTCCCAAGATCGTTTGACTAGGTAAGGTTGCCTCGTAAGCCTTGCAACATGGCGGACCATACGTCACATATGTATTTTGCTCATTATTTAATGAAGTTTTTAACAGTGTAGTTTGTGTTTTTTGTCAATATTAAAGAAATACTTTTAAATACTGTTAATTTCAGTTGTTACCGTAACTTCTTTATTTCCTATTAATAAATTATTTAACAATGATTATTCTTTGTTTGCTATGTTGGCGCCAAGGAACCAGCAGTGCGGTACATATGTGACGTAATGAGGCAACCTTACCTAGTCAAACGATCTTGTGCTGTTCCTCTCCCCTTGACAATTCTCTTTGCTACCAACCTAATAAAAGTAATTACCAACCTATAGCCTTTAGTTGGTTAAAAAGTAGCAAAAACGTAATTGTGAAAAACTCAAGTTACCAAATACTAAAACAAAAGGTTTTTGTCTGTTAACTAATAAAGCCGGCTGTCCATGAGAGCGGTTTTCCGCTCGCGGATGATAATTCAGCGTTGTGATTGGTTAGTGCAAATTTAAAATGCTTTTCCTGCCAACCACAACGCTGAATTATCATCCGCGAGCGGAAAACCGCTCTCATGGACAGTAGACTTAAGTTAACAAGACTTTCTGAAAATGAGCCTTGGGTTGGTAGCAAAACCGGCCTGGGTCACTTGCAACCGGAGCCATTTTGGGGTGCGAAAAAACGCCTTTAGATTTTAAGTTTATTTTAAGGTTATGTTTGCGATGTTCACCGTTCACGGCTATGTTTGAAGTTGTTGAAAATATTAAAATAATTAAATAATTAATGGCAAAGCCTAGATTGCCTAATTGGCTTTAAATTTTTGATTTTTCGATGTAAGTACCCGCCTAATTTAAATATATTATATCAAATTATTTATTTTTTTATGTCGTACATTTGAAATAGTACACGTTACAATAGCTATGTTAGCAAAAACTTTTTAATAAGTAAATAGTGATAACTATTGTATTGTATGGTACTACAGTCTGAACCTACAGAAAACTGTACTGAATATACTAATATAACTCTTTCAAAATAATTTACTCTGGAAAAGATACGGTAATTTTCTAGAAACCTGCGGCAACTCCGATTTTGTCGAAATTTGGTATACAGGGTTTTTTGGGGCGCTGATCACGAATCTGAAAGAGTTTTTTGGCAGAAAGGTTTCGTTCTTGAGATACTCACCATCAGACTTGAAATTTAAACTAATCCTATTTTTACAATATTCCCCTTCTTTTGCACACAATTCTTAATTTTAAGCAAAAGTGGCACACAATATTTGATTTTCACCTTTTAAAACCACGTTTCTTTTACATTATTTTTGCATTAAATTGCGTAGATATACTTTGACTTATTTTAATCCCAGTGGCCCATGAAGCCCTATGTGTATGTATGGTTGCCGCATTATCAAAGAAAAGCAACGCAATTTAATACAAAAATAATGTAAAAACGTAAGAAAACGGGGTTTTAAAAGGTGAAAATCAAATATTGTGTGCCACTTTAGCTTTAAATCAAGAATTGTGTGCAAAAAGAAGGGGGAATATAGTGAAAATAAGCTTAGTTCAAATTTGACTTTGATGATGAATATCTTGAGAACCAAACGTTTCCGCCAATCCTTCAGATTCGTGATCAGCGCACCAAAAACCCACTTATACCAAATTTCGTCAAAATCGGAGTTGCCGCAGGTTTCTAGAAAATTACCAAAGATACTGTTGGTCTTTTTACTTCTTTATCACTACTAAAAATTACTTAAAAATGTCTTAAACATAATTTATGATTTTTTTAAATAAATTACCCAAGGCACAAACAGATACACCAATAGTAAACCCATTCTTTAACTTGGGGTAACACTTGAGTTAACAAAACTATTGCAGAGGCTATTGGTAAACTAAAACTTCTTAAGTAAGACGGGCATTGTGAAACCGTATACAGAATCAGCTAAATAACATAACACATAGGCAATGTAAAGAAAAGAGACAATCTAACGTGAATACCTGCATGTAAACACATCTGATTGGATTAGTCACATACATCCTTTTTTGTTGCTTTATTCGACGATATCCCAGTACCTACCTGCTTAACCAGTATAACTATTGGTCTCTTCTTAGCCTATTTGCTACCATATATTGTGAAAATAGGCCTAAAAAGCAGCTGCTATTCAGTTTGGGGCCCCTACCTTAGCTGTGGTATGACACTGGAAAGTGAGATTTGAGAATAAACCACGCATTATCTTCTCTTTGAATAAGTTGAAAACGAGTTGTATGATTGCCTAATCCTTAGTTTAAATTTTTGAGAAAAAAAAAACATTTATTCTTACAAGATTTTTGTATTTGTTTTAGCTGCCCAATGTGTTTGTGATAGCCTCTCTAGTGCAGTGAGAAAAGAACATATCTTTGTATCTACTCAAATTCAGAAACAGTTAAAAAGAAGTTTGGACACTATTAGGGTGAGTTTTTAAAAAAAAAAAACACCACTTTAACACCATCATATACCAAATTTTATAATTTATGGATATCCACAAATACTTGGTATATTACTTTGAATAATTAAAGAGTGTATTTTTAAGTTCAAAATTAAACTTGTAAAAATTGTACTGTCAATATTAATTGCCTCATTTGACTTTAGGTAAAAAGAAAAGATGTTATTAGCCGAAGCGACTATCAAGGGTTTTTGCTGAACCCTAGAGCAGACTTGGCCATTTTAAAGTTAGCAGACTACGAGAAATTCGGATACCCTGTTTGTGTAGACTGGGCTGATTTAAATTTTCTGTTAGAAGTATGTGTTTTTGTTAATTTTAATAAGCAACAGGCTGAGCCTATAAAAAAAACAACAAAGATTGGCATATTATTAGAAGGTCCTATTTATACAGGTTGTCTTTAAAAGTTGCGGAGAAAATACTGCCATAAATTCCTGAGGCTAAAATATGAAGATATAACCGAACTTACCTTAGTCCAAAAGTGGATGATTTCGAAGATACAGGGTGTTAAAAGTTCATCTGTTTTTAATTTTTATAAATATTTTTGTTAATATTAGATGTATTGTCCGGATGTTTGGCTAAAGGGGGTTTGGGGGTATAAAATTAAAATTTGCTTCCATTTTTATTGTATGATTTAGAGGCTGCTATCTGAGAAATCTTGCAGGCATTTAAAACTGAGTATTTTTAATCACTTTGTATTTAATTTTTAAATAAAAATTCTTATTTTTCAACATATTTTACCTTGGGAATTCAAAAATAATCTTTCTCTAGGGTCAGGTCTCATCTACACATGGTGTTTTAGAATAAGATGCTGATATTCAAGAGTGTGAATTCTTAGGTGATATTAAGAAGGAAATTTGTGATAAACAGTTAAAAACAACCTATTTTTTTAAAATTTACCACCCTGTATCTCAAAAGCTAAGCCATTTAGAACATAGGTTTATTAAAACTTTTCTCTTTAAAATCACCTAAGAATTCACAGTTTAAAAAAATAGCATCTAATTCTGAAACACCCTGTATACCTTAGACCTGGCCATACAGGAAGTGATTTTTTTAAAATCCAGATATCTTAAAAATGCCTGTTCAAATCAACTTTTACCCTGTATGAATGTCTTAGGTAAATTATGCTAAAGAATAAGAATATTTAGAAGAAAGTTTAATATAGAGAGTTGCTCAAAAAAGTTATTTCAAATTTTATCTGTGCAAGATACTGCAGTAAAACACTCTATAGAGTTTGCAATAAAATTAATAGCAGATTCTATTTTTTCACCCCTCAAAATTCCCTCTAGTCGAATATTTTGATCATGCACCTATTAGTAACAAAATTACTTATAAGAAACTAAAAGCAGTCTTTTGACACCATGAAACACCGAAATCTTTCATTTTTGATACGAGGTAATTGGGGTTAAATTGTCATATTATAGCCTCAGGAATTTGTGGTAGCATTTTTTCCGCACCTTTCAGAGACACTCTGTATATGGATTGGTAATCTAAGGCAAGGCGCGCACTAAAATAACCAGAGAGTGATGTGGCGACTTGATGGTGGGCTAGTGGAAGGTGAAATCTTTAAAACCATTTAAAATTAAGCATTTTAGAGGCTAGTGGTACCCAACTGACTCCACACACTTGCCAAACACCATTCCACCGTCACTCTACTTTAATGTGTGCTTCTGCATTTATTTACGCAGGTTTTAAAGATACTGATAAAGCTAGAATTTTAAAAGTTCAGGCTCACAAGAAGTTTCTACAGGATCCTAGTCCAGAAAACCGACAGGCCAGCATTGAAGCAAGAAACTACTACAATCAAACAATTTCTGAAGCCAAAGACTCCTTCGACAATTGTATTAAAATTCTTTTATTTCTTGCTCAAATGGCAGCAAATCTTTCTGGTCCTTTGCGAAAAACATAAGTAGGAATTTTTGTACCAGTTCTTTCCCACCACTTACTTTGGAAGATGAAATTATTTCTACCGCTAAAGGAAAGGCAGAACTATTTGCTAAACAATTTGCTGCCAATTCAACCCTTGACACTCCCGTAAATAATTCAATTCCAGTGGTTACACCAGTTCCTCATAAAATGCCCGATATTATTTTTAAGGTCAAACACATTAAGCGTATCCTTTCTTCCCTTAACACCAAGAAATCGTCTGGGCTGGATGGCATACCAGCAATCGTTTTTAAAAAATGTGCTCCAGAACTTGCACCAATCTTAACTCGGCTCTTTCGAATTTCTTACGACACATGTATCTTTCTGGAGAGCTGGAAAGCTGCACGTGTTCAACCTATTCCCAAGAAAGGATCTAAATCTCTTCCATCTAACTATAGACCAATTTCAATTCTCTCAGTTCTTTGTAAAGTAATGGAAAAACTAATTAATTCACAAATTCTTAAGTACTTAGAAAAACACAAAATTTTGCATGACAGGCAGTATGGATTTCGCCACAAAAGATCTACAGCAGATCTTCTTTCCTTCGTATCACACTATTGGAATAAGTCTCTTGAGTTTCTAGGTGAGTCCCAGATCGTTGCTCTTGATATATCCAAAGCTTTTGACCAGGCCCGGCATGCCGCACTGCTTAATAAACTTCCCTCCTATGGTCTTTCAACTAAACTCTGTACTGGGCTCTCTAGTTATCTATCTGATCGACGTATATCAGTTATTGTGGACGGCCATTCTTCAAGCTTTCACCAAGTAAATGCTGGAGTCCCTCAGGGCTCAGTTTTGGCACCAACGCTGTTTCTTCTTCACATCAACGACCTTCTCTCGTCCACAACTAATTCCATTCACAGTTTCGCCGACGATAGTACCCTTCACTCCAGTTTTCAGGTTCCTAAACCCATCACTAAACCTGACTTGAAAAACAAACGCAGAGCGATGCAGATATCTCTTTCGCAGGATCTTAATTTAATATTGGATTGGGGCGTCAAAAATCTCGTCCATTTTAATGCATCCAAAACACAATCATGTTCCTTGTCGCGAAAAGATTCATCAAACACTCATCCTCTACTTATGAGCGGCCAAGTTTTACAGAACAAAGACACCTTCAATGTTGGGGAATGTTGGGGCGTCACATTTGAAAGTTAGCTTAACTGGCATAAACACATTGTATCTATAACCACGGCAGCTTCAAAAAGCTTGGATTTCTCTTTCGAGCCAAAAAGTATTTCTTCCCTTCTAATTTATACACTTTATGTGTGTCCCAAATCCGACCCTCTTTGGAATATTGTTCTCATGTTTGGGGAATGGCATCCCCTACAACCCTAAACATTCTTGATTCTATTCAAAGAAGAGCTATTCGTCTCATTAATGATCCTTCACTTACAGAAAGGCTTTCCTCTCTAGCCCATTGTCGGGCTGTGGGGGATTTGTCGCTTTTTTATAGGTTCTTCCATGGCTTCTGCTCTGAAGAATTATCTAGTGTAGTTCCTCCACTCACGGTTCCCAACAGAGAAACTCGTGGTTCCGCGCGTATGCATCCCTATACGGTCCAACTGGACACTCACTTTGTTCGTTCTTTTATCCCTAGAGTTTCTAGATTGTGGAACCTGCTGCCCGCGGAGGACTTTCCTTCCCCCAAATCTTCAAGTATTTAAGTCCCGTGTCAACAAACTCCCTCTTACCTCGCTCAAGACACCCACGGTACGTTAGTATTTAGGCTTTTAGCCTTCGTGGTGTGTCCAAAGATAAAAATAAAACTACTTGGCACTGACTCACCATCTGGCCGCCACGTCCCTTGCTTACCATTTCAGTGCATCCACAATATATAAATTACTTTTATAACATTACCCATCAATCTTTTTAAGGGAAAGAAAAGTGGAATCATTTCGTTGTGGAATTCCGAAATAAAATCACTGGATACATAATTTTTGGACCACGATTCCTGCACCTTATTAATATCTGAAGAATTCAGCAGTATTTTGGATCATGACAAAAACTGTTTTGAAGTCCCAGGTAACTTAAAAAAATATCTTTAGGGGTAAGTATTTTCATCAATTATCTCTTTATTTAATCCCTACCTGCTAGTGTTTCACACAATTTTTCATTAAATACTCAATTGAAACTATTGAGCTTGCACTAGGGAATTTTTTTTTATATCTAGGTTGGTTTGACCTTACATACTAAGTGTTTTGGCCACGGAACAACTTATTTTACTCTTACGATTTTTTAATTTTAAACTTTTGTACTTTTTTAAGTGCCTATTTGCAAATAAATGTTACCTAAATAAATAAATAATGTGTTGTCTTTTGGTAAGGGGGGCTAGACCTCGGCAGATCCATTTTTTAAAAATTTATTACAATAAAGTTAATTTAATTTTTTTCTATAAAATTTTTAAAATATATTGTGTCCAAGGATAGGTGTTACAAGAGGAAAAATGGACCAAATATTTTGTAATTTTAAATCGGCATTCTGGGAAAACTGGTCGCATTGGCTAAAA
The DNA here is from genome assembly GCA_014170235.1 of Listronotus bonariensis. NCBI lineage: Eukaryota > Metazoa > Arthropoda > Insecta > Coleoptera > Curculionidae > Listronotus > Listronotus bonariensis. Next base: position 29,473 of record JACEGR010004759.1, on the reverse strand, counting down.
CTGGGAAATACAAAATTTTACTCCGATTAGTATGATGCATAAAAATATAAAAAATGCCTAAGAGTAATGTATTTTTATTTTTAAAAATAGAACAAAATTCTATAAGTAAAAGTTATCAAAATGTGGTTTTTACAGAAAGCCTTAGATTTTTTAAAAGTTTTTAATGATATTTTTGCCATTTGGTTGTTTAACACAAAAATAAAATGGCCGATTTTTCGATATAGTGCAACTTTGTTATTTTAAATTAAACACCATGTTTTTTCCATATTCCTTTTATTCAATCTTTCCCCATTAATAAAATCTAACATTAGCAATGGGTATTTTCAAAATATTGGATTTATTGATTTATTAAAATTTGATCGTGCATGGCAATAAGACTATTAACTTGACAATGAAAATTTATTACATACAAAATTACAGAAAAACAGTACACCATATTATAAGTTTGGAAGCTGACTAATTTTACATGAATGGGAAAATTGTTACACGAGGCGTCAGCCGAGTGCGACAAGCCCACGAGTGAAAAAAGTCATTTTCACAGTAATGTACAGGGTTTTCATTTATATTTTACCACCCACTTTTAACTATAACTAAAAAGGATAGAAAAAAAACGTCCTGAGAAAAATTTTCATACTTTTTTATCTATTATCTTTTGAGCATAAAAAAGAAACAAATGAATATCAAAAACTCAAGAAAAATGGACACCTACGTTGTAGCTTTGTTTAACAGCCTGATATCTCTAAATTTATTTTAAATAACAATATGACAGTGATCACAGCTGTTTTTTGTTCTAGTTGACGTAGGATATGTATACAATCTTTTAGAATGACATAACATATATCACACTAGTGTTGTAATAGTATATTACATTACAAGGGTGGAAAATGACTTATTTCACACGAGTGGGAATATTGTTGCACGAGGCGTCAGCCGAGTGCGACAAACCCACGCGTGTAAGAAAGTGATTTTCACACAAGTAATGTACACTATTTTTCCTACGACCACAAGTTATTCACCAAAAAACAATAAAAGTTGTTTGTCTTCACGGAAATAATAAGAAAACAATTTAAAACTTTGCATCACTAGGGTGATATATACTTTTCCTTACTGCGATATATTATACTGTTTAACAATATTTTTATATCAAAAATCACCTACCTAGTCGCTTTTTATCATTTAAGAATTAAAAAAGGTCCTCATTAAAAAATATTGCATGGCTTTTTCAATGTAAATCCCATTAACAGCCTAATAACTCCAAATTTATTTTAAATAACAATGACAGCGATGACAGCTTTATATTATACTTTGCAACACTAGTGTGATATAAGGCATTTTCTACGCATGAAAACAGTGTGCTATTTACTATTTTCACATGTGGTCGTAGGAAATAATATATTACATAACAAGTGTCGAAAGTGATATATTTCACTGGAGTGGGAATATGGTCGCACGAGGCTATAGCCTATATTTATATACCAAAAATCCTAAGTTAGTTTTTTTATATCATTAATTTCAACACATCAACATAATCTGACAAAAGCTTCGACGTAAATCAATGACAATGCCATAAAATCCAAATAAAGAATTAAATTACCTTTAATTGTATGTAAAAGCATGTAAGTATTATGTATTTTTATTTTAGTTTCCCTACAAAACTGTATGCGCTGTAATTTCTTTAATTAAGTTTTTCAAATTGCGTAAAAACACCTTATCACTAAAACTGAACAAAACTTACAGTCCTAAATGGATTAAATTGAATTTTAACTCTAATATAATGGCAATTTTATTTTTATTTTACCAGATATTAGCCTTTTTCTAACAAGGTATGATTTATGAAAAAAAAATCGCCTGGCATTTTGTGGTTAGGTTAAAATTTTACATATCGAGATCCCGATCGAGCATTTGCTATAAGGTAATGTCTATAAATAAACTAATAAACCCTTAAACATAAAATTTAAATGAATATAATTTGAAAAAAGATAATGTGTGTTAGCACTTGTAAGTAAAAACCTTTAGTTTGTTAAAAATATACTGTAAATATCTTTTTAACGGAAATTAAGCATCTGTCATATATACTTTTCAACACTAGTGTTGAAAAGTAGATTTCAATATGCTTGGGATATTTTCGTTTTCTAAAGGAACAAGGAGTGCGTTTTATGTCATTTTCATATGTGGTCGTGGGAAAAGTACTTTTGAAACACTAGTGTGATATAAGGCATTTTCTATGCATGCATGTGCATGTGAATTTTTCTATTTTCTCATGTGGTCGTAGAAAAAATGGTAACAAAACTATAATAGGTTTTCACAATAATAACAAAAGTCTTTTAACTTAGTAGTAGCAACGATTTATTTTATTTAACTAGATGTTACACCTTCATAATCAAATGTCAATCAGAAGCGCGGAATTTAAAATTCAAATGATTTTTTAATACATAACCTCCAATTTCCTTGTTGTTTATTATCAAAGCTTGCGTAGCTAGAGTTATTTTGTGTTATGATTAAGTGTGGAAAATCAATTTAAAATAATTAGAAGACAAAAAGAATGAAATATGTAATATGGAAAAGAGACGAACTTTTAATTAGCTATTATTTTAAAATTGTTGACATATAAATCATAGACTTTTACAATTTAAAATAGTTTATAAATTTGTTTGATGCTAAAATATGCTATTATGACAAAGCTATGTATATTTAGATTCAATATTTTACATTGTACTGTAATCCATAGTGTATAATAAAATAATATAATAGTGGATCTTGTGTTGCAAAGTTGTGTTATTTAGTTAGTAGGCAGTTTTTCTCTTACTTGTAATTACCATTTCTGTAAAACTTGGTGTTTGTAAGAGTATCAACAAATAAATAAATAAAATATTGTAATCATAATTTTAGTATGAAAAAAGTAGAAACTTAATTTTGCTTTTAATGAATAACTAAAAATATTTTAGGCCATTTAAGAAAAAAATGGTCTAGATAGCTTTAAAATGCTACGATTTATTCTGTAGCCTTACAAAATTAATCTATATAAATGGTAATACTTCAAATATTTTTCACTAAACTCCATTTTAACTTAGAAGGGTATGGGAAATTCATGAAAAAAAGTATAAAATAAAACTAATAAACTGGTGCATTTATTATCGATATAAAACAAAAGTCAACATGCAATTAATTAAACTAATGTCAGATACAAAAGTTTTTTTCTATAAAAAATTTAGTTTAATAGTTAACGAAAATAATTTATATACTCAACTCATCTTATGGTTAACTGCTAAGTTAAATTTACGGGCTACAAATTTACTAACTAAAATTTTTATTAGTCAGTTTAATCTAAATAATATGCATAAATAACATAAATGGGTGATGATTGTAAAGCTGAATTTATAGATTGACATTTTTGTTTCCGTTTGCCATTTGACGTTTTCAGTTAGAAGATGAAACAACAACTTTGAATTTGTCAATTTATAGTTTATGTTTACCATTCTCATATAAAATATCAGAAACTGAAACGGCAAACGGAAACAGAAACGTCAATCTATAAATTCAGCTTAAAAATTAACATTAAAGATCTATTCAATAGTAAAAATGCCATAAGCGTTATAAAAATAAGGACAGCAATCAACTATTGCTGTATAAACAAGTCGTTGTGTGTAAGCAACAAAAAGGGGAATAATTGAAAGCGAGACAGAACTGATGACGCAGTGGCATTTTTACTATTGAATAGATCTCTACTGAAGACTGTCACTTAGAATTTTTTTCTATGATTGTTAGAAAAATGCTGTTTTTTTAATCGTTAACATGAAGATAAAGTACTTCATTCTAGTATACTACATAGCGTTAAAAAGAGTAACTTTATAGCTTTTTTCACACTTTGAAATAGTTTTTTGTTTTAATGCCTACTACAAAAACTTAAATATCAATTTATGCAATGTAACAGTAAACGCGACATCAACTGAACCAAACAGTCAAGTTACCTTTGATTTTGTCATTATTTCCTTTAGTTCATGTGTCACTAGTTTTAAAAATTGACAGTTTTCGAATAAATTTAATAGAAATTATTGAAAATTAATACTAATAATGAATTTGGATGACTAAGAAACTGAAAAGGAATTTATACTGTTTTAGTATTATTTCTACAAAAAGTAAATAGACATACAATACGAAAAGTAAATAGACATACAATGTCTCTTAAAAAATAAGAAGGCTGTGATTGAACTAGGTGTTTATCTTAATCAAAAATGACCAGAATATCGTAATAAACGGATCTTTTCAGTAAAGGTAAAACAGTATATAAGCAAAGAGCACATATACTGTTTTACCTTTGCAGGCAAATGCTGTGCATTTATTATTAAAGTACAATTAAAGTTATACATACAAATAAGACTAATACCAAATATGAAAATACAAATGTTTAATCATATAAAAATTAAGCTTAACAGTTAACCAAAATGCGTAGAGAATTTTGCATCCTACCTTTAAACATAAAAGTCATACCTAAAATAAATTTTAATGGACAAAAACATAACTTGGTAAAAACTCGAGTATTTTAAATATAAAAAAAAAAAGTTTTACATAATAAATAATAATTATTGGTGGTTAAATAATATTAATTTGTTTAATTCACGACGTACATTTAGACCTTGAATTTGGGATGTATATCTCTTTGCAATGTTATAAATTCGAATTTTACAGTAAGTTGAAACAATATTTTTAATTAACCAAAATCCATGATTTTCCTCGTCAGCTGCTGTTTCAGAAAAATGGTTTATTAAATTTGGAAAAAGCTTCTCATAATCCCTATAAAATTTCTGACTTATTGCTAATGTTAAAGTGGAAAAAAATTATCTTCAGATGGAATTTTATTATTGGTAATATGCATCAGTCGTCTTATTGTTTTTTCTGCCAACAAACAAATTTCTACCACACTTTCTGCTGGTACAATCAGACCACCTGAAAACGAGTTTATAATTAGTTACAGAAAAGAGTTAGATATTTTATTAGGACAGGCTAAACCATAAAAAACAAATGCTATTGAAATATTTGTTAATTACTTCAAAGAGACAAAAAACTAATAATTAAATTGTTAAGAATGAACTTACCTCTGTCCTTCTGCATGAGTAGTCTATATCTGTGTATACTTTGTAAATCATCTCTGCTTTTGAAACATTCCAGGATACATTCTACACAATGAGATGATCTACTTAGCATTTTAACAACAAATCCAGCAATATATGTGACAACATTAATAGCTAGATCTGTCAAGGGTATATATTCAGATATTACATCAAAATTATTTACGGTAACAGTTTCAGAGGCATCAATGTCATACTTTCTACAAAGCCCGACATCAATTTTCACTGATTTTTCTTTAAAAGTAGCAATTGAAGTGCTTGGGACCTGTAGTACTGTTGTAGTATCTAACACTCTACAATCTTAAATACTTGTGACTGGCTGTATGGCTAATGCCAAAAGCCAAAAGACCAAAAAAAAAAAAAACACTCTACAATTACCACTCTTTCCAGTTATTCTAGAGTGCAGTAATAGTTTTTGAATGTTCTGACAAATTGCAGAGCACTGGGATTGTTGTTACAACCATTGCGACTTCTAAAAAGGTTACCATAATATTAACGGAAAAATAAATAACATTGATAAACGTCAAATTGGATACAAAAACTAATAATATAAATAAATCTGAAACTCTGTTTGGTAAATCTATGCAATAAATACTAATTCAGGTTTTTCAGAAATATTTTGTGCTCTTCCTACAGAGATTTCTAAATACAAAACTTTTTAACCTTCAAGAATAATACTTTTCTATATACAGGAGAAATACAATTGCATAAAGAACTGAATTTGAATTGAAACTCCCAAGCAGATGTTGCCATTTGTAAAATATTTATTCTGTATATTAGTATATTGTGTTTGAACACTGTAAAAACAAGCTATTTTTATTATGAATAACAATATCAAATTTTTCTAATATAATGCCAATAAAAGTTTATAAACAGAGTTACCATTTTCATTTCATACCAATATCACAAAATTAATTTTAAAAAATCTCTATCTTGCAGTTCTTCTTTATGTAAGTGCAATAATAATTATTCATAAAAATATGATAGAACATACCTTACAGAACAAAAATAAGTTTCCAAATGGTCCTGACTAAACTTGTAAGTTAATACGTATGACAATCGTTTATTATTGACAAACTCATCAAAGATGCCACAGACAGACATGGCACTTATTGCAAATCCTACAAATGGGGTTTTTTTGGGAGTAATCCATAAGGGTCTTCCTGCAACATCTGTACATTTTAATAAATACTGAATTCCATTTGTTAAAAATGGTCTCCAAATATGTTCATTGCACTTTCTTAAAGGTCCTTTAAATCCTTTACCCCAAGGACTTTTGGAATTAAGAATGTCAAAAAGACCATCCAACGTTTTAATAAACTTTGTGGTTGCTTTGCAGCCTTTAAATTGGGGCAAGTGCATTTCCTCATCCAAAAATTGAAGAGCATCTGCTGTACTTCTGCTAAATGTTTAAGCAGCCAAATATACCTAAAAAGGTAATAAACATACAAACATTCATATAAATTAGCTGCTGGAGAGTTACAAAGAACCCACCATTATTAGTTTATACTAGCTTAACCAAAGATTATGTTGGGAGATATTCATAAAGCAAAAAAAAAAATAGGTTGAGGAAGTGCTAATGCATATTTTAGATGAAGTTTTAGGCTTTAAATAACTTTAAATAATTGACATCAACAAATTTTAAATATTAGGGCAAGATAATTAAGTAAACAATAAAGTTGACCAAAAAAATGTGTTTTTAAATATGACACTAAGCTACACCTGGGTCTAAATATTTAAACCCCCAATCGGTTTAGTGCACTATTAAAATCATAAACTTATGATTAAAAAAATAATTTAAGAGGAGTGTTTCTAGACTTTAAGAAGGCATTTGATGTAGTAGATCATACAATCCTGCTTGAAAAAATGTACAATATTGGAATAAAAATCGTTGTTGGGATTTATTTGAGGACTATCTAAAAAACAGATATCAAATAACGGTTGTTGGAAAAATAGAGAGTGAAAAAAATTTATTAAATATGGAGTACCGCAAGGAAGTGTGTTAGGGCCTTTGCTGTTTTTGATTTATATCAATGATATTGTAAATTGTGAACTAAAAGGTAAAATTTTACTATATGCAGATGACGTAGCACTTTTCTATAGTGGTACTCATCATGTGATGGATAATAATATATTACATGACTTATTTAATATTCAAGAATGGTGCCAAAAAAATAAATTTTATTTAAATGAAAAGAAATGCTGTTATATTGACATTGGCAGGAAATATAATAATATGCTTCCTCAAATAAATTATAAAATAAACAATGAAATAATTAAAAAAGTTGACTGTTATAAGTATTTAGGAATAATGATTGATAGTAATTTAAATTTTAAAGAACATATAAATTACATTATTTCGAAAATAAGTAAACTAACTGGTTTATTTAAAAGATTTTCATATTTTTTAAATCTTCATACTAAAAAGTTATTATATAATAGTTATATTGAATCGAATTTAATATATTTAGCATCTGTTTGGGGAAGAGCAAACAAAAATGATTTAAATCGCTTACAAAAATGTCAAAATAAAGCAATTAAGTCATTATACAATATACCATATGATACACATTTTGATGAGTTATATAGCATGACAAAGATATTTAATGTAAATGAAATAATATATCAACAAGAAATAAAGTTAATTCATAAAATGTGTATCAATGGAATTGTCACCAATCTAAAATTAACGGAAAGAAGTTCAGTTCATAATTACCAAACTAGAAATTGTAATGATCTTAATTTTAAAAAAACAAATACCGCTAAAGCAAAAAAGCTCTTATGCACCATGGAATAATTCGTTATAATGAAATACCCAATGCTCTTAAACAAACTCAGAATACAATAAAATTTAATAGACATTTAAAAAAATTTATTTTTCAAAAAAGAGATTAAATTTATATTTAAACATAATAAAATAATTCGCTGTAAAATTAAACATATTCTCAATTTTTTATTTACTTAAATCTATAATGTTAGTATAAAATAAACTTATTATTAAGTTATATAATAATTATTATGTAGTAACAACTTATATTAAAGTATTTAAATGAAATATTTAAACTAGAAAGTAAAATTAGAAATGAACACACAAATTGAATCCTAAATAAAATCTTTGTATTTTTAATGGATTCTGAATAAATAAAGATTTTGCATTGAAACTTGTTGATGGTTTGAGGTTTAACTTTGTATTCTATTTGCTAAACCACAATCAGGTTTATCATTTTAATAGTGGTTATGCCTGAACCCATTAGGGGTTTATATATTTGGACCCAGGTTTAGCTTAGTAAATCTGACTGTAAAGTTTAAGTTTAAGCATTTTTTCCAGAAATAATAAATGAAAGTAATATTGATCTTTTGTAAAAGTTTTGAGAAACATATTTTTATTACCTTACCTTCATTTTTTGTTTAAACCATTCAATATGAGCCCTTTTAATTTTATTGCCAAGGAATAAGCCTTCCTCCTCTTGAATTTCATGAAGATTTTTAATATATGTCCAACTTATTATCTGACCATCAGGATCCTTTATGTCTATAAGGTTGGCTAAAGTGTTTCTTCCCAATTTTAACATATGACAGGCATCAAGAATAGCAAAAACTTTTGCAGACTCATCTGAAGGATGGCTAAAGTATGTTTTCATTTGGAAAATATTTTCGAAATCACAGCCTAATTCTTTTAACATTGAAAAATTTGCAGACGGTCCATCACATGTTAGTGAGGTGATTGATACACCCACTTCATGTAATCGAGTTAAACTTTCATTAACCACATTAGCTTTTTCTCTGGCAGAGAGGCCTTTAATTAAGAAATAGGCAATGGGAAGTTTCCAGTATGCTTGAGTAGCAACAACCATTATCACAAGCACTTCGGAAGCAGGTTGCAGTTCATCATTTTCTGTAGGTATACCAATGTTTATGTATCCCCACATTTTTGTTCCATCAAATTCAATTTGTTTTCTGATAGACATTTCATCAAGCATCAAAGAACAAATAAGCTCTTTTCCATTTTCTTTTGCCTCATCAGATTTCATTTTGAGTACCTCAAAAGCTGGATTAATAAAACCAGGAGAACAATCTAAGTTGCTAAACCATTTTCGTAATGTACTTTGATGTGGAAGAGCTAATGCAAATTGTTCTCGAACATGCTCATAAGCTTTATTTGAGTAAAACTGGAGAGTTGCTGCAAACTCTCTTAAAGGAGCAGGATATGCTTCATGAGTAGTGGATTCATTTTGAATATTTTTTAAACATCGAGCCATGAGCAATGCTGGAACGCTATCATAGCTTTTTTGTAGATGTTCAATAGCATTATCTGAAAGCAATTGCTCTTTTTTTAAAGAGTGTACAACTGCTTTTAAATTAGACACCTTCTCCTTTAACTTTCTGATTTTAGACCTAGCTTTGTATAATTTTCTTCTGGTGACATGCTGTTTATTTTCTAAATATTCCACCTTTCTTCTCACTCTAGATGGTGAAGCACTAAAATAAGTAGGCAATTTGTACTTTATCTGATGTAAAAACTACTATTCTAAAAATTTCCAGCCAGATTCACTAAACTTAAACCTGGGCCTCAAATTCTGGGCCATAAGCACTATTAAAGTAATAAACCTAAGTGTGGTTTAGCAAATAGAATACCAAGTTAAACCTTAAACCATCAAAAGATTTTTCATTTTAATAGTGCTTATGCCTAAATCCATTGGGGGCTTCAATATTTAGACCCAGGTTTAAGCTTAGTGAATTTGGCTGTACATGTTTTTTTTTCATTACTTAACTAAATTTACAAAAAAAATTGGTTAAACCAGCTCATATAGGTATTTTTATGGTTAATTTTCTTAGTAGATTGAGATAAAATGTCAGAAAATATACAGGGTGTTTTAAAAAACATGGAACAATGCTTAATGATACTTTTTAATATTAATTTTAAATTAAGTACTGTAGTCTCGTGTGCAGTGGCACAGGGAGGAGTTATGTTTTTGTAAGTTAAATTATAATATCATCTTTGTTTAAATTTAAAAACATAAATTAAATGTGTTATACTGCCTGTCCAAGAATATATGTTATAGGAGAATAAAATATTTGTAATTTTAAGATGACATTTGAGAAATACTGATTTTTTTATAATAAAACAGCTGTTTATAAAACAATATTGTAGAATAAAAACCTTGGACTTACATTATTTTATTGCCAAATTCATAAGAAATGCTTGATTTGTAAAGCATTATACTTAATAAATGTTACTTTTTAGCCTTTCTACCAGCTTTTCATATAAACTTTTGCACAATAATAATAATAATAATATAATTATAAAGAATAAATTTTTGTACATATATCTCAGCCTTGGAACTCTTTTTAAAACAAGCAAAACATATCAATAAACCATTTAAAATTATTAGTTCGTTCATGTTTTCGGCGACACCTATTCTGGGACGGTGTAAGTACCTAATAATATTAACGTTTTTGTACTAACCTGTAACTATGCATTTCTTTTATAACTGTACATCTTCTACGTTTGGTACTACTGTCAGTACTAGAGCTACTTTGGTGTTGTTGAACTATAACTGACATATGTCTTTTATGCTTATGAGAACTGTCTGAACTAGTACTGGAAGCACTTTTTGGAGTACTAAAATTTTTAAAGTAAAAACTTGAGTGATTTATTAAAATTTTTAATAAAGCATAAAAAGAATGTATTAGTTGTAAAAGCACTTTTCTGTAATATTTAGCATTTAATATTATTCTTTTTTTTTCCTTAAAAAGATTAATGGCTATTATGTGCTTCTGACCAAAAGTAAGCATACTACATTTCACTTATACAAACTAATCAAATCGTTTTGATTAAAATGATCATTTGAATATGCCTATCTCTATATTTATCTATATCTTAAGAAAACAATATGTCTGTAGAAAAAAATACTAAAAAAAAATAATACTAACAATTAAAAATAAAAGTAAACTAATTATAAAACATACCTCATCTTTCGCTTTAAAGTTTTAAGTTTGGTTTCTTTAAACAAAATATTATTTGGCTTTTCTCCAGAATAAAAAATTTAAAAAGTTTATTTAACATTTGCTAAGAAAATTAAAAACTTTATCGCACATTATGAAGAAACTATTCTGCTCTGACATAATATAATAAAAGTTATTATTGCTTTTTAAAAGAAATAAAATAATGAAATATTCAATATTAAGTTACTTACAATACAAAGCTTTCAATCTATAAACAGGGTTCATTGGCACTCGGTTTGAAATCATTTTAATGCAATAAAATAAAATCTTAACAAGACGCCAGACGAGAACTGGGCCAATTGTTGCGTCTCAAAAATGCGGTAAATAGTTTACCAAAAATGTGGTAAACAGTTTACCTAAAACTTACTAAACTTGTTAGAAAACTAAAAGAATTTAAAAATGAAATGTCTGATGGACATTTTAGAGTTTGACATTACTATTACTGGAGAAAAAAAAGAAAAAAAACTGGTAAAAGATGCACCTATTGGGTATCTTAACCAGATAAAAAGAATAGTAAAAATACAGAAATTAGCCAGTATAATAAAGCATTTTGGCGTGTTTTATTTGTGCCTTCTGGGACCAAAACAAAATACATACTCTGGGCTTCTCTCCAGAATAAAATTCTGAGCTTGGAGCCAACATCTTCTTAGAGAAAATTAAAACTTTTATACATCATGAAGAACTATTCTGCTCTGACATAATATAAATAAAAGCTATTATTGCTTTTAAAAAGAAATAAAATAATGAAATATTCAATATTAAGTTACTTACAATACAAAGCTTTCAATCTATAAACAAAAGGTTTATTGGCACTCGGTTAAAATCATTAACAATAAATAAAATCCAAGACATAAGAGCCGGGCCAATTGTGTTCAAAATGGTAAAAGTTTCCAAAAATGGGTAAACAGTTTACTAAAAACTTATAAACTTGTTAGAAAACTGAAATTAAAAATGAAATGTCTGATGGACATGATTGACACTTGAAGAAAAAATTAGGTAAAGATACATATTAGGTATCTTAACCAGATAAAAAGAATAGCAAAATGTTCGATATAATAAGTATTTGATATTTTGTTTCGGGAGACAAAATATATTACTTTTCTCAGAATAAAATTTAAAGTTTATTTAACATTTAAGAAAATTAAAACTTTTATACATTATGAAGAACTATTCTGCTCTGACATAATATAATAAAAGTTATATTTTTAAGTAAAATAATGAAATATTCAATATTAAGTTACTTCAAAAGCAATTATATTAATGCAATAAAATAAACTTAACAGACGAGACAGACCAATTGCGAAAAAATGTGGTAAATAGTTTACGCAAAAATGTGGTAAACAATTACCTAAAAACTTATAAACTTGTTAGAAAACTGAAAAAATTAAAAATGAAATGTCAGATGGACATTTTAGAGTTTGACATTACTTTTGAAAAATTGGCCGGTAAGATACTAAATGTCCATCAGACATTTCATTTTTAATTTTTCGAACCTAACAAATTCTCAAGATTTATCACATTTTCAACAAACTAACCACCCGGGCTCACTGTTTGCCCGGTTTTAGTCGATTCCGTTAAAAAAGATACTTCGACCAAATGATTAATAACCTCGGAACGTCCAAACTACTATTATAACAATAATATTAAATATTTCGTTATTTATTTCACTTTTAGAAATAACTTTTATTATGTGTCAGGCATGGTTAGCTTCATATGTATAGAAGTTTTAAATTTTCTTAAGATGTTAAATAAACTTTTAGAATTTTATTCTGGAGAAAGCTCAAATAATATTTTGTTTAAATTTAATCTCCCAGAAAACAAAAAAAACATCAAATACTTTATTATATATGGCTAAACATTTTTTACTATTCTTTTATCTGGTTAAGATACCTAATAGGGTAGCTTTTACTAGTTAATTTTTTTCTTCAAAAGTAATGCTTCAAACTCTAAAAATGTCCATCAGACATTTATTTTTATTTTTTCAGTTTTCTAACAAGTTTATAGTTTTAGGGTAAACTGTTTACCACATTTTGGTTTAAACTATTTACCACATTTTTGAGACACCTATTGGCCTAGTTCTCGTCTGGCATCTTATTGAGATTTTCATTTTATTGCAGATTAAAATACTCTTTCAAACTCAGAGTGCCAAATGAACGCTTGTGTATGGGTTGAAGCCTTTGTGTCGTAACGTAAGCTTAATAGTGAATATTTCGTTATTTTATTTCTTTGAAACGCTAGTATTAACTTCATTATATTGTGTCAGAGCAGAATATTCTTACATAATGTATAAAAGTTTTAATTTTGCTAAAATGTTAAATAAGCTTTTTAAGTTTGTTTTGCGAGAAAAAGCCAAACACATTTTGTTTCAAGATCCCAGAAAACAAATAACATAAAATACTCTTATTATATGGATAAACATTTTTACTATTCTTTTTATCTGTTTGATACCTAATAGGTGTATCTTTTACCAGTTTTTTTTTTTTTCAAATAGTAATGTCAAACTCTAAATGTCCATCAGACATTTCATTTTAAATTCTTTTTCAGTTTTCTAACAAGTTTATAACTAAGTTTTTAGGTAAACTGTTTACCACATTTTTGGTAAACTATTTACTACGTTTTTGAGACGACAGACCATTGGCCCAGTTCTCGTCTGGCGTCTGTTAGATTTTATTTTGTTGCATCAAATGATTTCAACTGAGTGCCAATGAACCTTTGTTTATAGATTGAAAGCTTTGTATTGTAAGTAACTTAATATTGAATATTTCATTATTTTATTTCTTTAAAGCAATAATAACTTTTATTATATTATGTAAGAGCAGAATTGTTTCTTCATAATGTATAAAAGTTTTAATTTTCTGAAATGTTAAATAAATTTAATTTTATTCTGGAAAAGCTAATATTATTGTTTCAATTTAATCTCCCAGAAAACAAATAAAAACAAAAAAATTGGTTTCTTTAGTCACATTCTCGGTACTTATATTAGCTGATAAATTTGTAGCTGACAAATCTGTAGATATCGAAGATAAAGACTCCATTTTACTGGCATCTTTACTCGATGAAGACAGGTTTTTTCTTGTGAAAATAAAGATGGAACAGCATTTGCTTTTAAAAACCTTTTTTCTCCTCCAGCATAAACATAATCAGTTTTTTCAAAGTGCTGAGAACAAACCTTTTTGTTCTTTGACCAAGTCCAATCACCCTCTATACCCAGTGCAGTAAGCCACAGCTTTTGTAAGTCTACCTGCTTGGGGAACCTAAAAAATTTAATTAAAATTATAAATTAAAATATTTGGGGCAAATACACCTAACCTCTAAAACCATCAAAGACCTCGGATTTTTTCTAAATGTCATTAATGATAAGTTAAAGAGCTTAAAATCAGATTTAGGTGTTGAAATCGAGATTTATAAATCCACAGGATAATCAAAGCCCAAAATGTACAGGATTTGATCATCTAATTTGATAAGGTAATCATAGGTGTTTATTTTGAGATTTTATATCCAAAATTTGGGATGGTCCCTTATAAATGCTGATTGTGAAATAAACGTACTTAATAATATAATATTTGTAAATATTCAACGTTTCTTCTTTTTATTTTTTTAACTAATATACCTAACACACTACAATATCTATTAAAAATCATAAAATCAATGATCCTTTATAATGTACAAGACCGCTTTTTCGATTTCTATTATAAAATTAATATTTTTAATGGTTCATTTTTACGTCAGGCTCCTATTTTGTTACATTTTATACGATTTTTTTCTAAGAATGTTGAGTGAGGTTACATTAACTTTAAAAAAAATAGGATTCTTTGGCTAAAGAAGTGCATATTTTTTTATTAATACAATTTTTTTCTTCTCTCCCAAAGTGACATAGGCCCTGCGATTCCATACTAAAAATTAAATAAAAAAAAGATACTTACTGATGAAACATAATGGCGGATGGTTTTGCCGCCATTCGAATATAGTTCTTGCATTCTTTAACCGAACACGACATAATGGTAAAGGTACACCTACCAAAAATCCACAACACGAAAGACAAAAGTTAGTTCTGGATCCACAATAAACACTAAATTAGAAAAAATCCACTATAAACAATCCAACACAAAATACGAAACACTGTTCTCGCTGTTCTCCCTTGTAATTAATAGGGAAATGACATTTGGGTTGCAAGATGGCAGCGCCCATTGTGTCCCCGAAAAATTGGATGCGCACTCGTCTATGAGCATTCTATTTCCCCTCCCATTTCTCTGTCATAAGCCCCCGTATAACCGCCTAGAGCCTATTTTTCGTAATGGGCACCAGTTGGCGCTGAGGTCAAATCTTGTAGTACACACGAGGAAAACGCTTTATGGCGCTGAAATTGCTCCCTTTGGGGCTTGGGCGAAACCTCGAAAACGAGATGTCACCGTTATTTTTACCCAGATCTCCAAAACAGCCGCAGGGTGGCATAGTAGAATGCCGTAATAAATTTATCAGCGTCGTCTCAAATAATTTATTCATTTAAAGGTTAATATTGCACTACCTACAAAGTATGTACCTACCCAAATAAATCTAATGTAAATGTTGCCGAATATTACTTATAAATGATAAAACTATAACCACTGAACAATATTTGTATATGTTTTTGTTTGAAATGAAAACTGAAAATTATTTAATGTATGCCATAATATTATTATCTTTACATAGTATAAAATAAAGTCCCTTTTTTGGTACTGTGCTGCTATGTAAGCTTACATCTTTAAAACCACTCAACGGATTTTGATGCGATTTTTTAAATGGATTGGGTGATTCAAGGAAGGTTTATGTATATAATAGTATCCAAAAAATCATACCTATACAGGTGTTTAAAAAAGTGATTTATATTTAAAATTTGATATCGACGTTACTATTCTTAACGGATTTTGATGCGTTTTTTTAATAGATAGGATTATTCAAAGGGAAGGCTTATATGTATGATAATATCCAAGAAAAAAGCATATACAGGGTGTTTAAAAAAATAGTTTACATTTAAAATTCGATATTACTTAACGGATTTTAATGTGGTTCTTTTAATAGATAAAGTAATTTAAAGGAAAGGTTTATATGTACAATAATATAAAAAAACATATACGGAGGGTTTTAAAAAATAGTTTTAATTTAAAATTGATATTACCCAACGGATTTTAATGCGTTTTTTTAATAGATAGAGTGATTTAAGAGGAAGGTTTAGAGGTATAATAAAATATTTAAAAAAATACATGTACAGAGTGTTTAAAAATGGTTTATATTTAAAATTTGATATTGGCTTTATTATTCTCAACGGATTTTGATGCGTTTTTATTAGATAGAGTGATTTAAAAAAAGGTTTTTATGTATGATAATATCCAAAAAAAAACATATACAGAGTGTTTAAAAAAGTTTACAATTAAAATTCGATATTATTTAACGGATTTTGTTGTGATTCTTTTAATAGATAAAGTGTTTTAAAAGGAACACACATTTAACATTTACAATTTTTAATTAAATTTATATTTAAAAATTGATATTACCAAAGACAATTATAGTGTAGTGAAACTTCAATTGTCTTTGATATTACTCAACGGATTTTGATGCATTTTTTTTAATAGATAGAGGGATTCAAGAGGAAGGTTTAACTGACTACATGCATAAAGCAAAGTCGCCTCCCCGTCTGTATGTATGTATGCTTAGATCTTTAAAACTCCTCAACGGATTTTAATGCAGTTTTTTAATTAATAGATAGAGTGATTTAAAAGGAAGGTTTTTATATGCATAATTAGCTTTGGGTTAATCTAAATCTGGTTAGATAAAATTTAATGCGTACGAAGCCGCGGGTATTATATCGTAAAGAGGATAAGTTTGTAACATTTTTTATAAAATTATTTTTCCATCTTGACATATAATGATTTTCTTTTAATTTAAAGTTGGTAAAGTAAAAAAAATACAAGAGTTAAAAAAGTTCTTAAATAAATTTATGCTTACAACTTGATATACGAAAATCTAATTTACACATATAAAGCACTACGGAATTTATCTGAATGGTATTAGCGGTCTAACTTGTTGGAGTTAGGGATGGAAAAAAATTACTTTTTAAAAGAAAGTAAAATTTCATTTAAAATTTTAATGATTATTCTGAAATTTTGGAATTTCAAATAAAATTTCGGAAATTTATGAAATTTAAGTGAAATTTCTGAAATTTATTGATATATTGAAAATTTTAAATTTGCTAGTAAAATTTCACTAAAATTTCTTGAAACTTTCATCTTGTGCAACAAAAAATATTTCGTGATCAAGTAAATAGTATTATATATATGTTTGTAGAAAATGAGCTGAAAAATTGTAGGTTATAAAGGTTCAAAGTATAACAAAAAGTATTTTTAATATTTCATGTTAACTCTTATTATATGTGCTGTAAAAGATATTTTTGAAAAGCATAAAATCTTGACAATAAAAAGCCTAAATATCTTGGAATGCTTTAGGTTCTTTCAAAAAACTCAGATCCTTTCTACCGACTGGGGTTTACAAGAGGAAAAATGAACCCAAATTTTCATTTTTCAAAAAAAAGTCATTCTTCATAAAAAGTTTTGCTTGTAAAGAAATATGATTCACGAATAGAAAATGTTAATTTTGTATACAGGGTATGCAAAAACTTTAAAAACATGATTTTTCTCCTAGAGTAAACTACCTATATTTTTTATTTTTAAGCAAAATATTTAAAAAATAATACTTTGAATAGCACTTTAAATTACTTTATTATTGTTAAATTTGCTTTTCAAACACAGCTTTCTCCAATTTTCTACACAACAGAATTTTTCAGCTGTAAATGGATGTGATCAAGGCATTTTCGCAAAATTATAAACTTTAGTAAAATGTACCATTGTTTTTATCGACTACAGTCTTGATTCTAAATAAATTTTTCCAAAGGGATATTGCTTAAAAATGAAAAGTAGTTTACTCTTGAAGAAAAATATTGCTTTTAAAGTTTTTGCGAACCCTGTATACACAATCAACATTTTCTCATCGTGAATCATATTTTTTTACAAGCAAAATTTTTTATGAAAATGGTTTTTTTTGAAAAATGAAAAATCTTCGGTCCATTTGTTTCCTTGGAAACCCCATCCGTCCCACAAGTTAATAATTTTATCAAAAGAAATGAATTTTTTATTACATAAAAAATGCTAGTATGTCTGATTGCGATTTTATGAAAAAAGGTCCAAGGTATCGATTTAAATAAGGTCTATTTTTTTGTACAAAAATGATGAAGGAATTAGACAGCCAAAGCAAAATGTTATTACTGCTTACTTTTTACGTCTTAACGCTTAAGTCTTAAGTTTTACGGCTTACGTTACTGAAACTATAAATCAGGCTTAAGCAGTTCTAGAATATCCTAAAAAAAAGATAAAAATTTTAAAATTTAAAACCTAAATGATAATTAATTTTTAATTTTATTATTTTTGTTTAATTATCACGCTTTTATTAGCTTGGGTTGTATGTATGTATGTATGTATCAATGTATGTAACGGAATCTTTAAGCTTAATTTTCACCAACTTCCAGCGATTCGATTTCTTTGAAACTTTGCACACGTATCAAGGACCAATGACAATGTAATAACTGCAAACAGTATCCCGTTATCCTGATTAGGATCGCCAGGATAAATAAATTCCTTTATAGATTTTCTGTAGGAGAGTAACAGAGAAAGAGCTAGTGCGCGATCTGCGCATGCGTGCAGTTTAGGACGTACTCTCAGCATAAGGCTGACAGAAACTTGTTCGGAGTAGTTGTGTTCTGAAACCCCATGCAACAGTGAAGCTTTAAATGAAATGATTAGATTACGAAATAGTTCGTGAAACATTTCAATATCACATGTCCGCAGAAAACTAATTGATATATCGAACTAAAAAATGAACAATAAATAATAGTTTAAAAAAACTAAAAAACACACACATGCAACCGAACTAAAAATTAAAAAATAATTTTTCATTACAAAGAGTTTGTATTACAGTAATAAAAGGTCAAACAATGAATCATAATTATATACCTCAAAATAGAATTATAATAAAATTTAAGATAATAACAGAATAATTCACTTCAGAATAAAAGCGTGGGGTGCTTAATATATTAAATGTTATAATTATTTCATTTGTAAATATCTATGAGGGAAAAGTTATGAAAAAATAGTGTTTTTTAGTTTTTTAAAACTATTATTTATTTATCTTGACAACGGTGGCAGACTTGCCACCGAAACGACGATTTTTAGTTATCTTTTTACTTGTTTTATTTTTGGTACTTTTAATTTAATTTTTGGCGTGTACCCAAATAATTACCATCCATTAAATGAATCCGCCGAACTACAAAACATATCTTCAAATATGTTATTGTTAATATTTACCACAAAATGTTTTTATTTATAATGTTTATGCAAGTTGTCACTTTCCTCTAATAAAAAATTATCGTGTTTGTGAGTTACAGAGTAACACTTTTTATTTGGAACACCCTGTAGGTATAAATTATTACCAACCGAAAATCTTTAAAAGAGCTTTAAAAAAGTCCACATGTAATATACCTATCCAATTTAAAATAGTCCTGGAAAAGTGGCCATTCTCATGGTAATAAAATATTCATAGTTCCTTTACTTACTTAAATAATTTTGTATCGTGACTAATAAAAAAGTAACTAATGGCAAACTTCTGATTTGGATAGTCCTGTGTTTCAATGTTTTAACGCAAAGTTTTGTTTTAGGTTTTAAATAAATTTACATCATATTTACATTACATATATTTAAAATTACATTATTTATATACCCAATACTGTATATTAAAAATACAGATATAATGTCTTCCTTAGAATCAATGGAAATAAAGCATATTTTGCGTAAAAAGTATTAAAGTAAAGAAGAAAAAATCGACTTTGAGTCGTGTCTACAAACTTTAATATTTCCAATAATTCTAAACCCTGTATGCGTCTTGCGTTGTCGATTCATTGAGCAGTAGCTGTTACTAACCGGACAATTCTAAGCTGCCGCGGTGGTCGTGTAGTGACCAGGGAAAATATTTCACTACAGTAAATAAAATTATAGAATTTTATTTTAATAATTGAAAATAAAAATAGAGTTAAAATTAAATGAATAAAATAAAAATAAATTTAATTAAAATTTTATGGAATATTTGGATTAACAAAAACATATTATTAAATTGAATGAACAAAAAAAAAAGATTTTTTTAAAATGAATGATTTTTTTATTTTATTAAGACTAAGTTCCAAAGTAAATTAAAATATTATAAAATTATATAAAAAAAAATGTTTTTTAAAGATACACAATATTTAGAAAAAAATGGCAAAGTCCTTTAATTTAAAATTAAATAAAATAATTTGAAAGAAAATAATGCTTACTTAAAAATTTTCTCTCAGCTATCCAAATAGGAAATAAAATTCACGGTCACTTGTATTTACTTTTTACATTTCGACTGCTTTATTTAACCGATCACCGGAAACTGGAACAAACAAAAGAGTTTGGGTACAGAAATCCTCTTTCCACTTCCACTACTTAGTCGAGGACAAATATCACGCCATTCTGGTGCCGTGTGAAATACCGAGTGCAAAACTGGCCACCTGCGGTTGTGCACGCGGTACTACATGGAAATTTCCAAGAAAACAAGCTCAAATTTTCGCTCGGTACCAAAGTAACCTTGCACGTGTTCTTTGGATGAAACAAAGAACTAGGACGATATAAAAAGACCTCGAAACCGTCTGAAAAGTTAGTTAATCGTGAACATCCATTGCTAAAAGTTCAAACGAAGAAATTGGGTCAAAGTAAACCCAGACGGGCGGTCCAGGAAAGTAAAGTACGCGAACGGGAAAATGTATGTTCGACGGGTCTTTGATCGCGGAAAGTAAAGTCCGATTTTCCGTTAAATAATTAAGAGAAAAGTATGTGAATTCTGCGTGTTTTATGTATTGTAAAATGTAGTGAAAAATTGTAGCAGATAATTCAAGCTTGAAATTATATTAATATTTTTATTAAACAGTAAAGTTGATAAATATTTAAAATAAAAAAGTGATAAAGTGAACTCAGTGTATTATTGCCTAATATCATAAATTTGGATGATATTTTCTAAACAAAGATAAGAACCAATAAACTTAAGCTCTCCTTTAAAAATTCTAAAAGAATTTAAGCTCCTTTCAAAATTTCTACAAAGCTTTAAGCTTTAAAATAACCGAACCCATTAGAAAAGCTGTAGCCGCTACTTAGGAAAAGAAAGTCAGAAAATAAATAAATAAATAAAAAAGGGGTTAATTTTGGAGTGGCGCTACAGTCGTAGACCAATCAACAGCCGCGATGCTTTTAGTGAAGGTCGGACTTATCTGCGCTGATGCCACATTTTAGTTCAATAGTCAAATTTTAATCTGTACTGATCCAACGAACCGCTGCTATCCAAGGCTAATAATTTTTTAACTTACAATGATATATGTATGTAAGAATGAATGTGTGTATGTTGGGGTGCAACTCATTTTTGAAGCATTTATCCTCAATCAATTGTGAAGAAAAAGTGTAAAACATATTAAAGAAAATTATATACCTTCACGTCGTGCCAGCTACATACTATATTCTATCAATGGAGTTTTAGTGTGTTAAACGCTTACAGGTAGAGATTAGGCAGAAAACGCACGTATCAAATTCACTTATTGACAAATATTGGCCATTGTAATTTTGAACTGGTACGAGTATATAATTTTAATAAATAGTTATTTTATATAAAATATAAAAGACAAATATTTACTTAAAATTTTAATTACTGTTTGCCAAAAAAAACCTTTTTAATAAAAGAAAATCCTAATAGATTTTTATTAGTAGAAAATAATGTTTAATGCAGGGTGTTTCAAAACAAATACGAAAAAATGTATGCACATTATATCCTTCGGTGCTACGCGCCTCAGGATCAAAAAATGCTAATAGCATTTTCGCCCGAGGTATGTATATGTATATAGATTTTTTCACTGCAAACATTGATATATTAACAATTTTAATTTTGGTATTAGTAATTTCCTAAGAATTTGTAAAATTTATCGGAATATTAAGTAGACTTAGCGTGTTTCTAATCAGATTGGCTTTACTTTTGTAATAATTTGGCATGTGTCAATTTTGATATGAATATTGTTCTCAGTACTTACCTAGGGGTTTTTATTATTATTATTATTTACCTAGGGTAAGAAAAATTAAATCTCTTTAGAGGAATGGAGTAAATAATAGCAATATTTTAGGTTGGTAGTGAAAAAAATCTTTTGTTTATTTAGTAATAAACATTGAGTAGTTAACCACATGTTATTATGCGACTTTTTTATATTTTAAACTTTTGAGTAAGTTTTACTAATTTTTTTGAAGTCGGTTAATTTTTTTTTAATAATTATTTTTCCCTTTTTAGTTTATTATTATTACTATTAGATCGGTAATTATTAACTAAAAAACACTACTAGTATACTCTTTTAGGGGTTAGATGCAGACCCGTGTCAATTGATTTATAAGATTTTGACAGAAATGAAGGTTTAATTAAGGAATTAACTAACCATGACTCCCCATTTATACTCTGTCTTGGGTTTTTTTCTATTGTCTGTCAAAAGCTCTTAAATCAATATACGCGGGCTGCAACAAATCGACACACACGGGGATGCAGCTAAACGCTTGTAGAATACATTATATCTGTCAAAAGCTAATAAATTAATACACGCGGGGCTGCAACAAATCGATACACACGACGCTGCAGCTATCCGCTATTAAAATACATTAATTGGTCAAAAGCTTATAAATCGATACTCACAGGGCTGCAATAAATCAATACACACGGGGCTGCAGCTAACCGCTAGTAGAATACACTAATTTGTCAAAAGCTTATAAATTGATACTCACGGGGCTACAATAAATCGATACACATGGGGCTGCAGCTAACCGCTTGTAAAACCCATTATATCTGTCAAAAGCATATAATCGATACACGCGAGGCTGCAACAAATCGATACACACGGAGCTGCAGCTACCCGCTTGTCTTTTAGTTCGATGAAAAGGGTTAATTTTACCCCAAGGTTGTCTATTCTGAATGCGCCCTGATCTCATCCTTTTTTAACGAACTTTATTCTTTATTATTTTAGCATTAATCAATCTAGAGGCGGCTTATTCGCACAAACAACGTACGGCAGAAAGAAACAAATAGGTCTAGTACCTTTCTTCATCGCTATCCTGACTTTCTTTTTTATGGGACCGCCGCAAAAGTGCACTCTTTCAAATAAAAAATACATTTTTATTTGTTATCCTAAAATTGAAAAGATAATTTTATTAAAATTTCAGCTACCTACCAAGTTTTAAAACGTTCTGTATTTGGATAAGAGAAAATGTTTTACTATGAAATCCCAAGCCATGTGTCCAGGTAGACATGCGTTATTAATTTTTTATTTAAATATAAACAATAATACAGATAAATAGTTGTGGTATTTTTCTTTAGGCACTGGCAAAATGACCGCCGGCGGTTTTGCTCAATTATAAGAAGCGAACCGCCGTCCAGCGGTTTTTTTATTTACGTTTATAAAAACCACCAAAAATGTAAATAAATTTGTTATTACTGGCGGTTTTTACTAATTTTATCGGTAGATCGGAAGATTCCTTATTTAAACCTGAGACTAACACACTATTTATTATTTCGCGGCAAACCGGTCAAATTCCTAAAAACAATCCACCACATTTGTGGTTGTGTCATTTTAAATGCTTCTAAATAGAAAACAGCCGGCTATACCTAAAAGCTTGTTAAACATCGACCATCGATTCCTTAACATCGATGGTTTGATATCACCGATGAAAATTGCGCATCCCTGATCTGTAATTCTGAAATCAATATTTACGATCCAAAATTTTATTTCTGATAACGCTCTAAGTCTGTGACTTGTTAAAGTTAAAATTAGGTATTTAACAAAACTAATTTGTCTTTACTCCGCCACTGTACATTCATATCGTTTTATAAAATCGTGCTTCGAGTAGGTCTCTGGAACGTAATTGTAAGAACTCTATTTTATTTTGTAAATACTTCACATTTTTATGAGGGCAGCACCGCCTAGAGTCGCCTAAATTAAGCAGTGTTGCCAAAACCATCAAATTTTTAGAATTTAACACATTTTACTAAATAATTAAAAGACAAAATACTTGGGCAAAAGCACATTTTAGAATAATTAAAAGTGTGTAATTTTAAAATGAAAATAATTTTGGACGTTGCAAAAGCCAATCCCGTGCCTATATTATTTAAAAAATAAGTTTAGAATATTTCGTTGTCCTTTCAGACTTTGAGGTTTAAAATATGGCAGCAAGGGATTTACGGCTAAATATCAGTATGTTATACAAATTTGCTTGGTGAACAATCTTTTTAAATAAATATATCATTGGTAGTAGATAGTAATTTAGCCTAACAGCAACTATTTGTTAGCCGTTTGACGTAACCGACCGTCCGTCGATCTTGCGAATACGATACAACATTAAAACTGACGTTTCTCCGAAAATAAAGTCATAACCGTCAAATCTTGGAAGTTTTGACGAAAAAGTTTAAATTATTTTAACTCTAAGGCTTTCTGCAAAACTGAATCATGATAACTTTATTTGTTATAAGTTATTTGTGATCAAAATGGGTAAAAATATAGAAGGCCACCCTGTATACATCTGCCAATTCTTCAATCTCGAATACCCAGTCTCACATGCGACATCAATTAAATTTCGCTTAACAAAAATATTTTTTGAAAGTCATCATGTTTATTTTGCATGCGAATATGTAAAGGAAGATAGGATAATAGACCCAGAACAGTAAAAAAATCGATTTAAAAAAAAGATTGTAAAATTCATTGACTTTTATATATAGGAAAATAAAAACAATAATTATAAAATTCTGATTGGTGAGACTGTCCCCCACTTTAATTTTTTGACCGGATCAATTTAAAGAACCCTAACTTTGAGATATGAAATTAATGCATAAACAAGGCTCCTGACAAGTACTTTATAACTCTAGAATATAAAGTTAATATATTCACCTAAAACAAAATCGGTAGGAGATAAACTTTTCAATAAGGAGCGCTCGATCCCATTTAAGCCTGTGTTCACTAAATTTTGTGACGTAATCCTTTCCCTAATTCTTTGTTTACGATCGTACTGGAAGCTTCTTTTCGCGGTTTTAGTGTTATTTTTGCTTTTTAGTTCTTGGACTTTTATATATGTTTAGTTTTTACTGTTTATAGTTAAATTACGTAGTTATTAGTAGTGCAGTTACAGAAAATTTTAAACCTGTTAACAGGGGTCACTGACCCTTGGATATTTTTTTAAAAGGAATTTACGTTGAAACCGTTATTAATGGTATGATACTATTTTTTAAGTGATATTATTTTGTTTTTTGAAAGTATCGGTTTACTTTGTCAGATAAAAAAATATTATGGCAAAAAGGTTACGTCATAAACATAACCTATATTTTCGGGCAAATATAAAAAATCAAGCGTTCCTTATTAAAGAGTTTATCTCCTTGGATTTGGATGGCCATATTTCCAAAACTAATAAAGTTAGATGTAATAAATCAGGTATTTTCTAAAAGCTCATTTAAAGATCTTTTTAATGGTGATAAAATATAGAGGGTGCTTCATTAAAAATATGTACTTTTTCCTACCCCGTATATAAACACTAGTATCACCATTAAAAAGACTTTAAAAAATATGTCATTAGGTATATGTAACTTTATTAGTTTTAAAAATATGGTTATCCAAATCAGGTATTTAGGTAATTTTTAAAGTATCACCATTTTGTATTAGGTGAAGGAATTAACTTTATGTTATAGGAGTATAAAGTACTTGTCAGGAGCCTTGAAATAATGTGTCACAAGACCTCCCTTTCTATTTAATCATCTTGAAATTTTCATTTGTCAATTTTAATTTAAAATATAGTATTTATGCATCAATTTCATATCCCAAGTTTTATTTTCTTGAATTGATCCGTTTATATAAGGCAAATCTCTGTTTTAGTGTCAGATTTAGTACCCGAGTCCATAGGGTCAGGTGTCTACTTCAAAAATCCAGAAGACGATAAATGGTACCTTGAAAGAATTGTTAGTGGAAAGGAACCTTATAAAAGCAGTGTGATTGTGGCCGGTACTTTCGTGAGGCATTATTTGCCGTGGCTATCAAGGATTTGTTTCGACGAATAAATATTTTTATAATAAGGAACGTTAATATCTACCTGTTAAAAGCTCATTTCTGTAATCTAAATTAGTCGATTTTGACAATAAAATAGTTATGTCTTCGCCTAAAAGATCAAAGCGCAAAGGAATCGGCAAGTTACATTGCCGATCTAAAAAAGATGAACAACCTTTGAGAAATGTGCTTAAAAACTTTTTGACATCAACTTGTATTCAAGTTCTTCTTATTGAAACAAGTGATTCGAAAGTGGAAGCAAAACGAATTTTGCAAATATTAAAACTGTTCAGAGATGATCAAGAAAATCAGACAGTTTTAAATGCTTACTTAGGTAAAGAGAACTGCATGTTTCAAAATTGGAAACGGTTGGAAGATTTAGTAAGTGTATCAAAAGTTTTACCAAATTTTCCAAATTTGTTAGTGTGTGAGTTTTCTTCATTACAAAAAATTGAAGAGGTTGGTGTTAAACTGTTGAACAAATTATTTAATCGTGTAAAAGTGTGTCCAACACAAAAACTAATTCTTATCACTTCAAAGAAAAGTCTTCTTGATCAACAGATGAAAGAACTGGAAAAGAAAATGTTCTTAAAATTTGATGAATTTGAAAATAATGTTACATCAGAAATTTATGAAAACAACAATGCAGCTTTAATTGGAAGAGCTGAGAAAGGGCATGTAAATGATTTGGAAGAGTTGATAGGAAATGGCGTTGAAGTTAATACAACTAATAATAATGGATTAACAGCTTTACATGCTGCTGCAAGAGCAGGACAGAAGGATGCAGTTATAAGTTTGCTGAGGAATGGAGCAAATATTTTACCTGATAGAGAAGACAATCTTCCCCTACATGTGGCGGTAAAAAATGGACATGTCGACGTCGTTTTAATTTTCTTGTCAATTTTCAATATTGATATTGAGACTGGAGGACGTTTTTTAAAGACTGCTCTTCACTTTGCAGCTGAAAATGGACATAAGGATGTAGTTAAGACCTTGCTGGAGAATGGTGCAGATATTGAGGCAAAAGGGGAATTTGAACAGACTGCTCTTTACTATGCAGCTAAAAATGGACATAATGACGTAGTTAAGACCTTGCTGGAGAATGGTGCAAAAATTGAGGCAAAAGATACATGGGGAAGGACTGCCCTTCACATTGCAGCTATACGTAGACATAAGGATGTAGTTAAGACCTTACTGGAGAGTGGTGCAGATATTGAGGCAAAAAAGGAAGATCAACAGACTGCTCTTCACTGTGCAGCTGCAAATGGACATAATGATGTAGTTAAGACCTTGCTGGAGAATGGTGCAGATATTAAGGCAAAAGAGGAAGATGAACAGACTGCTCTTCACTATGCAGCTGAAAATGGACATAATGACGTAGTTAAGACCTTGCTGGAGAATGGTGCAAAAATTGAGGCAAAAGATCATTGTGGAAGGACTGCTCTTCACTGTGCAGCTGCAAATGGACATAATGATGTAGTTAAGACCTTGCTGGAGAATGGTGCTAATATTAACGCAAAAAAAAAAATGGAAGAACGGCTTTGCATGTTGCGTCTTTTATAACACAAAATACACAAGTCATATTAACTTTGTTGGACTTTAAGGCCGAACTAGATATTACAGACCGTTGGGGAAATACGCCTCTTCTCGTGGCTGTAATGTCCAAGAGTGTTGAAACAGTAAAAATTTTGATAGAAAAGGGTGCTAATGTTAATATTAAAAAAATAATAATCAAACTCCATTAGATTTAGCTAGAGATTATGGCTACCAAAACATTGTCGATTTATTACTTTAAAAGAATAGTTTTTGTTTATAAGTATTTTGTACAAAAATGTAATTTACCAAATTTTATGCAGATTTTTTTATAATATTATTCTAATAAAAGTTATTAAGTTTGTATATTAATGTTATATTTAACTTACAGTTAAAGGCAAACCTGAAAAATTATTTTTTATTTTATAACAATGTGCAAACATAAAATTTCACAAAAAAAAAACTAATATTTTAAATACAGTGTGGTCCATTAAGTGTACAACAAATGGAAAACTTTTTATTTGCAATTTGTCAGAAAATTGTATTCTTTATAAAAGTTGGTGCATGGTCCGAAACTGAATTAGCAGTAGTTAGTTTTATTAAAAGTTCTAGGGTATACAGGGTAGGTCAAAAAGATTAAAAACTGCTTAAAAGTAAAGTACCCTTATTTCTAAAAGTACAATGCAATGTTGAATAGAAAAGTTATTTGGAATTAACAGTTATGCCTAAATACCAAGTCATGGCCTCCTATTCAAGTTTTTATTTATTTTTTAATTTTAAGTCATCTGTTCTACACTTTTATAAAAATTTTAAACAAACATTTTACAAGACAAATAAGAAATTTTTATACGCATTTTATTATTTATAGTATATTTGTCTTAATAAAAAGCATATTTGTATAATTTCAGGGCTCTATTAAATATCCTTGCAACAAACTTAAAGTTAGCAGTTGCTAATCACATTTTTAAAGACGGAAATCGGGACAAGTGAAATAAGATAGATTTTTTTTGTTTTTTCCCAAAAAATTTTTAAAAAGCAAAAAAACAAAAAAAAGGTCTTTACTTTCATTGGGGAATTATCAAATTATCAATTATTCCCCAAGGTCCTTACCTCAGCGAAAAACCTGTCTCCCACCACAAGTCGGGACTTTTTCAAAAAATCGGGACACTTTGTCAAATCGGCGGGACGCGTGACAAACCTCAAAAAGCGGGACGTGTGGTCACTTTAACTTAATGTACCACACTGTATATAATTAAATTACTTATGTATTGAAGGTTTTTCATATTCTTCACGGCCTCCAAAATTTCAAGGAAGATACCTATTATTTGTGTCATCTCTCCCTATAATCTGTTTTTTTGTTAAAAAAAATCTCAACAAAAAAATTTGCATTGGTTAAAAAAGTTATTAAGCATGGATACAATAGCAAATAATGTATTTCTTTAGTTTATAAACTCAGTAACCATAGTTTTTACCATAACGGTAAAAAATCATTGCATTTGTTTAAAAGCCAGTAACCATGGTTAAAACAAAAATTATTTTTTCGTTGGATGTTTTTTTATTATTATTTGGGACTACAAGCCTTAATACTAACATACCGTGAGCGTCTTAA
>JACEGR010004758.1:0-82722 GCA_014170235.1 Listronotus bonariensis | reverse complement strand
GTGGAGCGAAAATTTTTTTCATAATCTGCAAAGCCTATATGTGGAAAACTTGCCCTTTACTACCAGTATTTACCACAAAAATCTGGGGTCAATCAAAATAAAACTCAGGCCTGCCCAAACAGGCTTTGAAAATTAGCATTTACTCCAATATTAAAAAAAAAAAAATTATTTCTGCTCTACTCTTAAGCTCAATATCCTATTAAATGTGTTATTACTGAATGTTTACGCAATAGAAGTATTCTGAAAACGTTCAGAACCAAATAACGACCCAACAGGAACGACCGCTGTAAAAATAATGCCGCGGCGTTTTGACTCCAGCTCGGCGCCAACGAGCAAACGTGTCCACGAACTCCTTCGCGAAAAATTAAAATCATTTATGCTCTGCAGATTCGCTGAATTGGCCTCATGGCTGATTTATATTGACGAATTGTCGAAGTGCTTGCAGCATTAGAGCAGTTGGCGTCATTGGCCGCGCTTGTGCGTAATATGTCTTCTTACGTTACTTATCTATTGTGCCCTGTGTTTGGTTTTGGCTCAAAACCATTTGAGAACAACACAGTTGCTGGACCTACGCGGATGTTATAAAAATATTATTTATATCTGATAAGCAGAACCTTGCGCAAACAACAAAATAAACAAAGATCTAGTTTCACGGATGATGTGTTCCCTTTAATAAAAGATTCTAAAACTTAAAGTAAGAAAAGTTCCTACTGTGTTATCAGATCAACGTAAAATATTACATAAAATACGAGAATTATCAAGCAGTAAATATCGTAATATTATGAAACGATTGAAAAAGGACGGTAATTAATAATTCAAACTTTGTTTTAGAATTAATGAGTGGAAGAAACCTTATATTCTTTAGCAAACAAAGATTTTTTGCCGTTCCTGCAAACAGTGCGCCTGTAATTGAATCGTGAATTTCTAGCCGACCGGTATAACTTCTATGAAAATGTTTATCGGTAACAGTTGATCAACTTTCATAAAAAAGAAATTCTTCGAAAAAGAGATGGAAGCGTAAAAATGAAACAGAAGAAAGGCGATTAGGTTAAGTGAACAGCAATAAAGGAATCTGCAAGGCAGGTAGAGACCACGCCAATCAAAAACTGAATCTGAAGAAGAGAATTCAAGCAAAGCACCACAAAAAAAGAAAATGCTATTGGGCAGAAGTTACTTATCACTCTTCAACCCCTCGACAGGAATAAACTACCAAGTATGAAGGTGCATGTGACAGAACGGGTTTCAGATCGGGCGGCAGCAATTTTGTTAGTGCAGTACAAAAGATATGGGAATAGTTACTTCAGAGGATTCATCGAAAAATTGTTGATCGCAGCAAAATTCGGAAGAGAAAGGACAAAAGCCTGAGTGACCTCACAAGCAGAAACACAAAGAGGAAGTTATAGTCATTAGTATATGGATATATTTTGATGGAAGAAAAGATCGGACTTTAGTTCAAACTAGTGAACAAGCGAATTTTCCTTTGGACCCAGAAAATGTGAAGATTGAGGAGCATGGCAGTGCTTGTTTCAAGTCCAGATCCAAATACATAGGTCACTTGACCCCTGCTGATCAAGAAGTCTTTACAAAAAGTATAAAGATAAGCATTCCTAGAATTCTGGAACATAATTTTGATGTTTCTAACTAGCTCTGCAGGCCATAGGTGTTTTTAACTAGCCTGTGGCTATAGATGTGATGTTGTGCAGTAAATACCTGTTCTAAGAATGGAATTATTAGACAGTTTGAGCTTCGCTGATCGATCCCTTGCAATGATTGTTTGTCAAATTCCAACACCCAATCACTACCTTTAAGATGAGATTAGTTTGCAAACATGCTTGGATTTGAAACAACTGTCCAAAGGCTTCCGGTGGCGACAGGGTTACAAATAGAAAACAAGAAACCCACAACCTACACCTTTAAAGAATAGAAATTATCTCTTGCTTAAAAACCACTGCTGATCAACTGAACGACCAACAATACCAGGTAGCATGAAAATTTGTAACGCCTGCCTCTCAAAAGATGCATCTCTTTCAACTTGTCGAAAAGGAACCCGGTAAAATGGTTTATTCCAGATGGTTAGTTATGAAAGTCAACTGATTTTTACGATTATATGTCTCCCACAGTAACCATCACAAATTCCAGAAGAAGTCTTCTAACAGAGAGTATGTCAGTGAAAGTATATGCAAACCACATGGTTTAAAAATCTCCAAAACTAATGTATCATGGCGATGTGGAGCCAGCATTTATTTATATGACTAAAAACTGACATTTTACCGAAAGATTTAAGAAAAATTGTAGACCCAGTTATTCAAAGGAACGGCTATTTTGGTCATACTGAAAATATATTATTGGTTATGTTAATGATAGCCGCAAAAACAGCAGAGAATTCAGACTCAGAAGATTATTGAAAATGCAGAAAACAGCAAACCAACAAGGAATACGGGGAGAATTCAAATCACATTAGCTTTAAATTTTGGTGTTGAAGACTACATGATGATTGACCGGCAGTCGACAACAATAACAGAACCTCCCCTTAACAAAACGTATTCTCCAATGAAGATTTGGAAAACAGATTTTACAGATGTTCCAGCGAATTGAAATTTTAAAATCTCCATGCCACACGCAAGCAGTGGAAAGCGTGTATCAAACTAATAACAGAAGGGCTAGTTGCTGTATGTAAAATACAGCAAGGGATGGATTTATAAGAGCACGAATTACTTAGAGATAGTTTGCCAGTATTTGAGATTGAAAAGTTTCAATGACCTTTAAGTTTTTTAATTAAATTAGTCAATAAAATGACATAAAAGGGTGGGAGGCAAGGTGGAACTGAAACGCAGCTATACCTCCACGCGCTGAGTCTGGTTATTTGCATCAAATGCATTCATTTCATATTTTGATGAAAATGTTGCGAAGAACTCAAAGCCTGGAACAATAAGAAATTTTTTATACGTTTGAAATTTCAAGGTCAAATAAGTGTGTAGAAGATGAAAACATTTTGAGCCACTTTTTTCTAGATTACACCATTGTATTAGGCAACTTTTCCACATATAGGCCAATTGATTTAAGAATTTGTTTTTTGATGGTTTTACTGTGGAGACATATAATCGTAAAATCCGGTTAACGACCGCTAACCATCTGGAATGAGCCATTTTACCTGGGTTCCTTTTCGACAAGTTGAAAGAGATGCATCCTTTTGAAATGGCATTACAAATTTCATATAGGTATTGTTGGTCGGTGCTAAGTTGATCAGCAGTGATTTTAGGCAAAGTAATTTCTATTCTTTTAAAATTTGTAGGTTGTAAGGTTTCGCATTTTTCTAATTGCTTTCCTATCTCGCCACGGAAGCCTTTTGGACCAGTTGTTTTTCCGTCCAAATGTTGCAACTAATGTCTTAAAGGTAGTTCGTTTGCATGCAATTGACAAACAAACCATTGTAGGGATCGATCCAGCGAAAGCTCAAGCTGTCTAATAATTCCATTCTTAGAACAGGTATTTACTGCTGTGCCATCACATCCTATAGCCTGCAGGCTAGTTAGAAACACCTATAGCCTGCAGGCTAGTTAGAAACATCAAAATTATGTTCCAAAAATTCTAGAATGCTTATCTTTATACTTTGCGAACTTCTTGATGTAGGGGTCAAATGACCTATGTATTTGGATCCTGGTTCTGAAACAAGCACTATATGCTCCTCAATCTTCGTTTTCCTGGACGAAATTCCTTGTTCACTAGTTTGAACTAAAGTCCGATCTTTTCTTCCATCAAAATATATCCCATATACTAATTTATAACCTTCCTCTTTGTGTTTTCTCTTAAGGTCTACTCGGGCTTTTGTCCTTTCTCTTCGAATTTTGCTGCGATCAACAATTTTCGATGAATCCTCTGAAGTAACTATTCCCATATCTTTTAATGCTGCACTAACAAGAATTGCTGCTGCCCGATCTGAAAACACCCGTTCTGTCACATGCCTGTGCTACACTTGGTAGTTTTATTCTCATCTGAGAAGTTGAAAGAGTATTCACGATAGCTTCTGCTTTAATAGCATTTTCTTTTCATGAATTGCTGCTTGAATTCTCTTCTTCTAGATTCGATTGCACTGATTGGTATGGTCTCCCTCCTGCAGATTCTTTGTACTGTTCATAACTAATCCGCCTTTCTTCTGTTTTATTTTTACGCTTCCATCTCTTTTCGAGTACTTTTGTAGTTTTTTGATCAACTGTACCGATAAACATTTTTCGCGAGGTTCTCTGGTCGGCTAGAAATTCACGTTCAATTACAGGCACTTTTGTTTTGCAGGAACAGCTTAAAAAGTCTTTACATTTGCATAAAGATATATCAAAAAGTTTCTTCTCAGCCAATTCTCTAAACAAAACAACCTGTTTTGAATTATTAATTTTACCGTCCTTTTTCAATCGTTTCATAATATTACGATATTTACTGTGATATTCTCGTATTTTATGTAATATTTGTTGATCTGATACAACACAAATGGAACTTTTCTGCTACAAGTTTTTTAAGTCTTTTATTAAAAGGGAACACACATCATCCGTGAAACTAGATCTTTGTTTATTTTGTTGTTGTACAAGTTCTTATCGAAGATATAAATAATATTTTATAACATCCGCGTAGGTCAGCAACACATTGTTCTCAAATGGTTTTGGTAAACCAAACACAGGGCACAATGAATCACGTCGCGTAAAAGACATTTTTTGCATACAAGCGCAATGACGCCAACTGCTCTAATGCTGCAAAGCAACTAAAACAATTCGTCAATATAAATCAGCCCGTAGACCATTCGTGACTCTACGACCTCAACCGATTTGTTGCGAAGGAGTTCGTGGACACAGGTTTGCCTCGTTGGCGCCGAGCTGGAGTCAAAACGCACGCAGTATTTTTTGCAAGGTCGTTCTGTTGGGTCGTTATTTAGTTCTGAAAACGTTTTCGAATACTTCTATTACGTAAACATTCAGTAATAACATTTAATAGGATATTAGCGACAGTAAAACAAAATAATTTTTTTTTTAATATTGGGTAAATGCTAATTTTCAAAGCTGTTTGGGCAGTACAAGTTTTATTTTGATTGACCCCAGATTTTTGTGGTAAATACTGGTAGTAAAGGGCAAGTTTTCCACATATAGGCTTTACGGAATTATGAAAAAAAAATTTTCGCTCCACCCTAGTATGCATTCCTATATGGTCCAACTGGACAGGCCCCGAAGTGCCCATTTTGTTCGTTCTTTTATCCCTAGAGTTTCGAGAATGTGTTGGCTCTGGGCACTGGACTGTGATTTTTAAAAACTATTTTTGTTGCTTTCTATGTTATACCAAAAGGTAGTTGTTAGTTAAACAAACAACATTTAATGTTGTTTATAGTATTTCATATTTGGGTACCTATTTCATATTTGGCTACCTTTATCATTTTACAGGTTTTTTTTAGTCCTAATTAAAATTAATTAAATTTTTTACAAAATAAAGGACAAATATATAATTGTTAATAATTACTACAAAAGTTTTTATTTATATTGTGTAAGCAAATTATGTAAAAAACAAAAATGGTATTCCATATTTGGTCACTTTCCTCTATGTATGTATGTTTAAAGTTCCGGTGGAATCTTGCAACTCAATTTCGAACCACAAGTGTTTTAACCGATTGAGCTAAAATTTAGTTTTCCCTCGACCACATGTGAAAACAGCAAATAGCACACTGTTTTTATGAGTAAAAATGCTTTTTCCTACGACCACTTGTGAAAATAGCAAATAGCACACTGATTTCATGCATAGAAAATGCGTTATATCACACTAGTGTTGCAAAGTACTTTACAGCACTAGTGTTGCAAAGTACGTTACAACACTGGTGTAATACATATTATGATGTCATTCTAAAAACTGCTATTGGTTTTGCAAGTGACATATTTATTGTAGTGACAGTAAAAAAACTTTTTATTTACCTTAAACGGTAGAAACCAAATTAGCGAAAATCATCTTATTTTATATTTATTAAAATTTACGAAAAAATAAAAACATAAACAAAAATAGACATAACCACAAAAAACAACTTTCACTGACTGGCACAGTGTTGTCAGGTAAGTAGATCAAATTAAAAATCTCCCTTCTACCTTTGAGCACGTACTTTATAGAGGCAGCCTTGCCGCTTGACCGTTCGACCTAAAGCGCCAGAGAAAAAAGCCTATAGATCAAATTCCTTCCTCTCTTTCTTCGTGTACTCAAACAACTAGTTTAATCTTTTTTTAATCCCTAATTAAACCTAAGGCTAATACACACTTTATGAATCCACTTTCTTTTATCCATTCATAAATAGAATCAGACCCTTCCGACGTTGCCAAATGCTTTCCATATTTTGCATGGTAACTGACGTTTGGCAGTCGTTTTTTCTTTACTTTTAGGACTTTAGGTTATACATTTACAATTTTCATATTTTTTATATTTTTCTTAAAAATATGAGGAAAAACTGTTATTTTTACTTAATTTTATATGTGATGTTCAGTTTCATTAACTCGTTTTACCAATTTTACCCCACCCAGCACCCCTTTTCACTCCCCGGTCCCGTAAGTTTATTTACTGATATTTTTAAAAAACGGAATATTTTGGATATGCACCACTTACGTTTTATTTAGAAGAGTGTCTAAAATATGTAAGAATCGATAATTTTTAAAAAACACTTATAATAGCAGAAAACCGTATTAAACAATTACCGTTATTACCTAACAAAACCATACAATTTTTATTAAGTGAGGGCCTTTTTAAATTCCAAAATGATAAAAGTTATATAATGCTTCTAGGTAGGTGATTTTCGATGTAAAAATATTGTCAAAACAGTATAATATAGCAGTGAGGAAAAGTATATATCACACTAGTGTTGCAAAGTAAATATCACCCTAGTGTTGCAAAGTTCTCAATTGTTTTTTATTTTTTCTGAACAGACAAACTTTAATTTATTTATTTTTGGTGAATAATTTGTGGTCGTAGGAAAAATAGTGTACCGTACTCGTGTGAAAATGACTTTCTTACACTCGTGGGTTTGTCGCAATATTCCCACCCGTGTGAAATTAGTCATTTTCCACACTTGTAATGTAATATACTATATATTATACCAGTGTTGCAAAGTACTTGACAACACTAGTGTGATATAAGTTATGATGTCATTCTAAAAGATAAAAGATCACATGCCTTACGTCAGCTCGAACAAAAACAGCTGTTAGCGCTGTCATATTATTATTTGAAATATATTTGGAGTTTAGGCTGATATTTAGCATAACATTGAAAAAACCATGCAATATTTTTTAAGTAAGGACCTCTTTAAATTCTTAAATGTTGTCATACAGTATAATAAAGGGTAATTCAAAGGTAATTCAAAAATCGATCACAAATCTTAAAGGGGTGATTCTACTTGACAAAATAAGGGTAGAGCTTCATATATTTTTTTTTCAAAATTTCATTCGTTTTCGAGTTACAAGCCAACAAAGTTCAATTTTTATATTGGTTTTTGGCCATATTGCATTTATTTTTTAACCAATCCAGTTAATATTTGGCACACAATTCGAGCTTTGCAGATTCTAAAATGTTAAGACAAAAATACCGCCAGAGGGACCTTTACCTAAAACTTAAATTTTATGTACTTCATAACTTTTTTTACAGATTTTTTTTTGACAGATATCGCAAGCTGGGGGCGTCATTTTATAGACAATCAAAAACTTAAAAAATAAGATACTCTTTATTAAAGTCGATAAACCTCACCGTTTAGGCACCAATTCACCACATCAAAGTTTTCATCAATTTTAGTTAAATTACCTACATATATACAGGGTGTCCAGTAACTTAACGTGCCCTCTGGCGGTATTTAAAAAGTACTTTTGTCAATTTTAGAATCTGCAAAGCTCGATTTGTGTGCCAAATATTAACTGGATTGGTTAAAAAATAAAAGCAATGTGGCGAAAAAACCAAAATAAAAATTAAACTTTGACGGCTTGTAACTCGAAAACGAATGACACTTAAAAAAATATAAAAAGCTCTACCCTTATTTTGTCAAGTAGAATCGCCCCCTTAAGTTTCGTGATCGATTTTTAAATCACCCTGTATATCGCAGTGCGGAAAACTGTTCTCTTATTTTGTTTCTATAAAGACAAACAAACCAAATATTTAGTTTTTGGTTAAAAATTTGTGGTTGTAGGAAAAACAGTGGACATTACTTCTGTAAAAATTACTTTTTACACTTGTGGATTTGTCGCACTTGGCTAACGCCTCGTGCAACAATATTTCCACTTGCCTGAAATTAATCAGTTTCCACACTACTTGTAATGTAATAAACTACTGGATTATAAGCTTTTAATTGGAATAACATAAAAAACCATTTAATATTTAGGATTTAAATAAAAACCCTTTTTTTTAAGTTTAACATCTTGTATCTTAGAAACAGTGCATATTTATGTTTATATACAGTTTGTTTCATAGATTATTTTTTACCCCAATGATGTAACACCCTGTAAAAGTAGTTAAATCCATTAACCCTAAACCCTCTTTGACTAAAAACAATTTAAATCAATGACCCTATCACAATTTGACTCAATTTGTCTAGTGATGCCAAGCCATTCTAGCAATTTGTAACATTTCAACAGTAAATCAAAAAGTCAGTGGGACAAACGAAAAACCCTTTAGTTTATTTGCTCCAGGCGTCATAAATAACGTGACTAGGTGAATAAAATAAATGAAATGGCCAGAAGCCAAGAGCTCGCACATACTGGAAGGATTAAATCGTCCTTTTATCGGTCCTGTCCACTAAATGGGACAATACTGCGACCTGCATTTATGTGTTTTTTTAATTTTCACAGTATTTGAAATTCATTGAGGGTGTTATATACAGTTAGAATTTTCCAAAAATTGATTTTTTCAAAAAATGTATTTTCTTAATGTACATATATTTAAGGATACACACAGAAAATTTTATATCGTTCCGGTAAATAATTTTTAAGTACACGCAAATTTATAAAGATGTTTTAGAGTGCTTTTATGTGCTTTTTAAACTTTAAACGCGTTTTTCTCAAAATGATGTTTTTAAGTCGGTGACCAGTATTACTTGAAAACGGCTAAATCGATTAGTCCCAAATTTTAACACGAGCTACTTAAATATACTTTAAAGTAATTATTTGATTTTGATTTTTTCTACCGCTAAATGTTTTTGTTTTTATAAACAATTTAGGGCGGAATTTTTGGTCAATAATCGATTTTTTTGAGAAACCGCCGTTTTATCAAAAGAAACAATTTTGCCCATTCCTGCGATTAATTATTGGATTAAACATTAATTTAACAAAATCTGTTGGTTTTAGAGGATCAAGTTCAAAGATATAGTGGTCACTGCAAACCGTCGTTTTGAGAGCAGCTCCCGGAGATCAGTTGTAGCTCCATTTTTTTCTTTTTTTTTATCTTTGGACAAACCACGAAGGCTAAAAGCCTAAATACTAACGTACCGTGGGTGTCTTAAGCGATGTAAGAGGGAGTTTGTTGACACGGGACTTAAATACTTGAAGATTTGGGGGGAAGGAAAGGCCTCCGCGAGCAGCAGGTTCCACAACCTAGAAACTCTAGGAATAAAAGAACGAACAAAGTGAGAAGTTCGGGGCCTGTCCAGTTGGACCGTATAGGGATGCATACGCGCGGAACCACGGGTTTCTCTGTTGGGAACCGTAAGTGGAGGAACTATACTGGACAATTCTTCAGAGCAGAAGCCGTGGAAGTACCTATAAAAATGCAATAAATCCCCCACAGCCCGACGATGTGCAAGACAGGGAAGCCTTTCTGTGAGTGAAGGATCATTAATGAGAGGAATAGCTCTTCTTTGAATAGAATCAAGAATGCTTAGAGTTGTGGGGCACGCCATGCCCCAGATATGAGAACAATATTCCAAGGGAGGTCGGATTTGGGACACATAAAAAGTGTATAAATTAGAAGGGGAAAAACACTTTTTGGCTCGAAAGAGAAATCCAAGCTTTTTGAAGCTGCCGTGGCTATAGATACAATGTGTTTATGCCAGTTAAGGTTACTTTTAAATGTGACGCCCACAAGATTAAAGGTGTCTTTGCTCTGTAAAACTTGGCCGCTCATAAGTAGAGGATGGGTATTTGATGACTCTTTTCGCGACAAGGAACATGATTGTGTTTTGGATGCATTAAAATGGACGAGATTTTTAGCGCCCCAATCCAATATTAAATTAAGATCCTGCGAAAGAGATATTTGTTTTCCAAGTCAGGTTTAGTAATGGGTTTAGGAACCTGAAAACTGGAGTGAAGGGTACTATCGTCGGCGAAACTATGAATGGAATTAGTTGTGGACGAGAGAAGGTCGTTGATGTGAAGAAGAAACAATGTTGGTGCCAGAACTGAGCCCTGAGGGACTCCAGCATTTACTTGGTGAAAACTTGAAGAATGTCCACAATAACTGATATACGACGATCAGATAGATAACTAGAGAGCCAAGTACAGAGTTTAGTTGAAAGACCATAGGAGGGAAGTTTATTAAGAAGTGCGGCATGCCAGACCTGGTCAAAAGCTTTAGATATATCAAGAGCAACGATCTGGGACTCACCTAGAAACTCAAGAGACTTATTCCAGCAGTGTGATACGAAGGAAAGAAGATCTTTTGTAGCGAAATCCATACTGCCTGTCATGCAAAATTTTGTGTTTTCTAAATACTTAAGAATTTGTGAATTAATTAGTTTTTCCATTACTTTACAAAGAACTGAGAGAATTGAAATTGGTCTATAGTTAGAAGGAAGAGATTTATTTTTCCTGGGAATAGGATGAACACGTGCAGCTTTCCAGCTCTCCGGAAAGATACCTGTGTTGTAAGAAATTCGAAAGAGCCGAGTTAGGATTGGTGCAAGTTATGGAGCACATTTTTTTAAAACGATTGCTGGTATGCCATTCAGCCCAGACGATTTCTTGGTGTTAAGGAAAGAAAGGATACGCTTTATGTGTTTTAGCCTAAAAATAATATCGGGCATTTTATGAGAAACTGGGGTAACCGCTGGAATTGGATGATTTACGGGAGGGTCAAGGGTTGAATTGGCAGCAAATTGTTTAGCAAATAATTCTGCCTTTCCTTAAGCGGTAGAAACAATTTCATCTTCCAAAGCTAGTGGCGGAAAAGAACTGGTATAAAAATTCCTACTTATGTTTTTCGCAAAGGACCATAAAGATTTGCTGCCATTTGAGCAAGAAAGAACTTTGTTTTTAATACGATTGTCGAAGGAGTCTTTGGCTTCAGAAATTGTTTGATTGTAGTAGTTTCTTGCTTCAATGCTGGCCTGTCGGTTTTCTGGACTAGGATTCTGTAGAAACTTTTTGTGAGCATGGACTAAAATTTTAGCTTTATCACAATATTTGGAAAACCAGCGTTTGTTATTGGATTGTTTGGGGTTCTTGATGGTGTGTGGAATATAGGTTTCAATGCCCAATTGAATTGATTCCGTCAGTTGATTGCAAATTTCAGAAGGATCACCAGAAGAAAAGCAGATGGAATTCCAGGGGTAAGTGGCGAAGAAGTCCCTCAGGCCATCCCAGTCGGCTGAGGTGTAGTGCCATACGGTGCGTGGTGGCATGTATTCATTTACCTCGGGATGTGCAGGGTACGATATAGTAACTAAGCCATGATCTAAGCGACCTAGGGGAGCTGTGACAGATGTTTGATAGAGTTCGGGGTTGGTAGTAAGAAAGAGATCAAGAGGATTTGAACTATGATTTGGGACTCTAGAAAAGTAGGTGGGTTCCATAATAAGGTTGGTAAGAAAGTTACTGACTTCGAAGATTTCGGCTGCTCTGCCTTGGTGGTCAGTTTTTGAAGAGCCTAGCCAACCCTTATTATGGACATTGAAGTCGCCAAGCACGATTATTTCAGCCGATGGAAACTGAAAAATTATGCTATTGATCTTTGTTGAAAGAAAGTCAAAGAATTCGACATAGGAATTATTAGATGAGGACCGGTACAAACAGCAGATAAATTTAGTTGAAGACCTAAGAGAAAGTTTAAGCCGAAGGATATCGGGCCTACCCGATTCAAGATTGGAAACTCGAGCACAAGCCAGATCGTTGCGGACGTAAGCACATACGCCACCATGTGGGCGGAAAGACGAAATAAGTTCGTAGCCTGGAAAGAGAAGGTGGCTGGTTGAAGATTTAGAACTTATTTGTGTTTCCGTTAGAAACAGTATGTGGGGCTTAGATGACTGAAGGTGATGGTAAACGGAGTTTATATTGATGTTAAGCCCACATATGTTTGCAAAAGAAATTAAACTTCTCGATGAAGGCCTCCCGGAACATTTTAATTCCAGGTGTGCCGTCATCATTTGTACATAGTTTGGGAGGTTAAAAGAAAAAAAAAAAAAGAAAAGAGAAAGAAGGAAGAAGGAAAACTGACTCACACACCCAGAACCCGAAACGTACGTTAAGACTTCACGGGTCCCTTAAAGGGTGGTGAGGTGGTACCTCCTCAGGCGAGGAAAGCTTCTCTACCACCTCCATTCCAAATAAATATTTTATTAATACTAAGTCTTACATACAATACAGTTAAAAAATACCCTTATATGTGCACAAATTTTTAGAATAATAAATTTAAAAGTTTTTTCATTAACAACTCTGGAAAATTAGCATTTTTTCGGCCTTCTAACTGTATATAACTCCTTAATTAGCTGATAAAAAAAAGATTGGTTGGTTGGCTGGTTTAAGGCTTGTCAGTCAAACGTGTTTCCACTACAGCATTTTGGCTTATTGTGCATTCCTCTTTTGTTACAAAAGTCTGCTGCCCTTAAACTGGCAAATTTAATGCTCCTAACGAGTACTTTATAACATCATACTATAAAAGGAATACCTTTACCTATCACAAAATTACGGTACTTTAAAAACCTGAATACTTGATTTGGATGGCCATATCTCCAAAACTAATAAAGTTAGTTATACCTAATGTGGTATTATCTTAAAAGTATTTTAAATATCTTCTTAATAATGGTATCATATACAGGGTGTGTTTTTAAAAAAATATATGTTTTTGTCCCACCCTTTATATTATTACTAATACCATGATTAGATTAATTCTAATGAGAGCTTGAGGCTTGGTTGGTTTTACACCTTTTCGGAGTAGGTACCTACTACTCCTTCCTATTCACACACCATTTATTCCACACCTCAGATGGTTGCTGCACGGTCGATTACGATATGGCCATCTTAAAGTGGTATTCAGGTAATTTTCAAAGTATCGCCATTTTGTAGTAAGTAAAGTTTATATTCTAAGGTTATAAAGTACTTGTCAGGAGCTTTAAAATGATGCCAAATCACCCGCCTTTTTTATATATTTTTTTCAAAATGGCGCTCGGCTGCCAGTTTAACATTTATATCTGTCATTTCTTATCCTAAAGTTGGTTTATGTTGTCTTACTAAAGTCCTGAAATTTTTATGAAAATATACCAAACAATTTTAAAGTTAGGAGGAAGTCTTACATTTAGATAAGCTCTGTATTTCCCTCCACAACGTGATGCTTAGTTTGCTTATAGGTAAATCTACTACTAAACCTTTGAAATCATCTGTTCTTGCTAGTTCATCTGCTTTTTTATTGCCTTTTATTTCCGAGTGACCAGGAACCCACAGTACTACTATCATGCTGTTCCAGACACGGGTTCTTTATCATGCTGTTCCTGGCGGCGAATTTTTTAAGACTGATAAGGGACTTTATCGTGATTTTCATTGTCACACGATGGGCATTGAAGGTTTTTAGAGCCTCCTTACTGTCTAAGAAAATATTAATTGTGTGGTTCCGGTATCCCCTTTTATTCTCCTAGACACATCCTAGACTAGCATATATTTCTGCTTGGTTTACAATGGCTTTTTTCTAGTGGAAAGTCGTATCATCCATCTTAGAACTATCGGTGTACCAAACCAAGTGACGGAGGATAAAATAATGTATCTTGATCCAATTTATCAATTTTTTAATAGAAATTTGCAAATTTTTAACGCAATACATTTTTAAAGGTTTGGGCATCATCGCTCAACAACCTAATAATAAAAAGGTTAATGTATTAGCGTCTAAAGCCAAAAAAATGGGGGTGACGTTTTTGTAGTTATTTGCTAAAGAAATAATTTTTGTTTTCTTTCGTTCCCGAAATATTGTTATAAAACATTTTTTGCTGATAAAATGTTGTTTCTGTTAGTGTTGTTTACTTGTAGTTGTATTTTTATTTTATATAATGCTTCTTACTCTGTTAGATGAATTTTATTAATTTATAGATATTATTATTGCCCGTACACATAGTGTTAAAGGGAAAAAGATGCTATATACAACACGTATTACTTGATGTGAAATATTGAAAAAAAATGGCTGTTTGGTTCTTTTTATTGCAAAATTTTTAATAAAATCCACGATAACATAACACAAGTTGTAGGCTGACCATTTTTTTATGTTTATTGCACTTATCCAATACAATATAAAACATGTGATACTAAAAGCAAAAATAGTATATGCAAAATTTCATAACAACTATACATATGTTGGGACTTGCTTCATTTCCGAAAAACAGAGCGTTAAAGTTAAAAAAAAACGATATTTTTTCAATATCTTAAAAACGCTTCAACCAATTTTGATGAAATTTTATATACCTATTCAATGCAATAAGGCACTTGTAAAGCCCTACCTAGTTTAAGACTATTGGGTTCAGTAAAGTCTCAGTAGACACCACACAGCTAATATTAATATTACCAAAACTACGTCACTGACTTTTTAAAAAGTTTTTTTCGGATTAACCAAATAAATAAGCAACTTTTTTGTTTCTTGTATTTTTTTGTGTACCTATCTCTTTATTTTTGGGAAAAATAAATGAATCCATTTTCAGTGATATTAAAAAGTATTTATAAACAGCATAAAATAAAATCGAGAATTAAAAACTAAAAAATTTTTAACCTGGTAAATAAATAAAATAACGATTTTCGATAAAAATACACGACCGCTTATTTATTTTAGGGCATATTATTGTTTATTTTTGTTTTTTTTTACCATGTTGTCTATCGGTAGTTTTTAGAAGAAATTAAAATGGCTTTCATCTTTTTCTTAAAAACTAAGCTAGATACAAAAAAATTAAAAAAAAACTAATAAGTTGCACATTAAATTGCCTAAACAAAACAAAACAAAACATATTAAAACTTTTTAATAAGTCAGTGGTGTATTTTCTTAGCAATAATATTGGCACTAGACTCAATTATTTTAAACTAGGTAGAGCTTTACAACCGCCTTATTACATTAAATGGGTGTATCAAATTTTATTTAAATCAGTTAAAGGGTTTTTAGTATATTTAAAAAATATCCACTTTTTAAAAACTTTAACGCCCTGTATCTCAGAAATGAAGCAAGTCCGGACATATGTTAATAGAAACTTTTTTTCGTAAAAAGACATAAGAAATCACT
This sequence comes from Listronotus bonariensis, assembly GCA_014170235.1. Lineage (NCBI taxonomy): Eukaryota > Metazoa > Arthropoda > Insecta > Coleoptera > Curculionidae > Listronotus > Listronotus bonariensis. The sequence continues at coordinate 67,272 of JACEGR010004758.1, read as the reverse complement.
TCCTTAAGTTTTGTACCGTAGTTAGGAAACACCCTGTATATGTACAAAATCATTTAAATTACCACATTTATTTTAAAACTGACAAACAAAATTATTTACAGTTTAAATAACAAAATATTTTTAGAATTTTCTTATTACTGTAGATTTTTTGCTAGTTTTAAAAGAAAAAAAACTATTTAGCTATAATTTATTCCATAAAATAAAATTTTAAATAAATCATTTAATTTGTTTTTACAAAATAGGCAGAATAACGGTCTGTTATATTCATTCCATTTATTTTAAATCCCAAAATTAATGGGTAGGCCCTTGCTTTTAAAACACAAATGGAAAATAATTATTCATTAACGACAAAATTTAATGAAATAGAAAATGGCCAATTGCAAGAAATATTAGCCAATATTATTGTTAATTCACCTTAAAGTATACAGGGTGGTCATTTTTAAGTCGGCAATATTACTAAATTACCTATTATTGGAGATACTAAGTAGGACAAATTGGTAAAGTTGTAGTACTTTTCCGCTGATTAACGTGCACCCAACCAAAAAACAATTGAACATCAGATTTTCGTGTACTTTTTTTAATGGAACACCCTGTATATTATATTACCATTAAAAACATTTAGTCCACATGTGATTTATAAAAAATTTATAGATTCGGAAATATGCCCATCCTCAGAAATTTTATAGTAAACTGGCATTTTTTAAATAAAAATTACATATAATATTTTTAGATTTAAATGGTTATATTTTTGAAACTATTAAAGATAGATATACCAAATGTAGTATTTTTGTAAAGATCCTTAAAATACCTTTTTAATGGTGGTATAATATACAGGGTGTCCCATTTAATTAAATGTAAGTTATGTTCATATATTCTGTTTATAAAATTGTTTTGTGTAATCTTTATAACAGAAAAAAATTTAATAATTCACTGTACAAGTTGGTTTTTGGGTCATTTATTTAAGTTAAGAAATAAAAAAGTTATAGACATTTAAAGTGTGGACAAGTTAGATTGGACGCACTGTACCCTCCTCAGATCTACAGTCATCGTAAGTTTCGTAACCCTCCCAACAAAACCAAACTGAATGACAACAACTACAAAAACAATGTACTTATTTGTTTAATAAAAAACTTACACCGTAAATAAACATTTCTAAAACATGCAGCCACAGCCTACCATGTTTTATTTTAGTGCGATTTAATGCAAAAATATGGCCACAGTTCATAATAATTAAATTTTCAACGCAACTAACGATGGCACACATGTCATGGAAAGAAGTCCTATTTTCAGCCTAAATATACGATTCTAAAATATTTGTAGTATTTTAAAACACCCTGTAAATTTATTTATAAGAAACAATAAACTTAAAATGTACTTACAGTCTTTTAAGTTGAGTATTTTTGGCAAATGTTTTGGAATGAATGCTCTCCAGTTTGTTGTCTGACAAGATTCTGAAAAAAATATATATTTAATTTAAAAAATATATTTAATTTATATACAGGGTGGCCCGATTGTCTGGGAAAGTCCAATATTTCTGTTGTTTAACGAAATATGACAAAAAGTTTTATATAAAAGTTAAAGGGATTTTAAACGTGCATGTAACAAAAATATTTTGATGTTTACAGAGTGTCCCAAAAAAAGTTATGGCCAAGAAGTTAGTATTTTTTATTGTAACCCCTACTTTTGCTTACAAAATTAGATTTAGCATAAATTTTTTTGTATAGTACGTTATTCTTGGCTAAGATCTATTTGGGCTATCAGGAACTTTGGGTCTAGGTTTTAAGACCGTTAGAATAAAAATATTTTATTGTATATCGAAGCAGACCAGAAAGTTGCTGGAATCTCGGGAAATATTTCCCTCTTTTCCTCGACCTTTCTGGCATCAATTACGGGGCGTGTCCCGTAATTGATGCCACTCGCTACACGCATTTCAACATTTCTGTTTCTTTTTAACCTACATATTCCTTAATAATATTTGCTTCCTTTACACAATAATCCTATCTCCAGATCAAGTTTAGCCAACCTGTACTTTCACAAATCCTGAAACAAATCAATTTTTATTTTTAGGGGCACACATTTTTGTATCATAATTTACCATACATAGCCTACATTTAGATCCGCAGTGGCAAAAACCATTTTTCGGATTTTTACGACCTCGCGCAGTACATAAATGGACGGGTCGACGAACATGCGCACCTAAAAGCCGTGGCAAAATACAAACACCGGCACCCCGTACCCTCCGTCCGCAGTCTGACCGTGACGCTCATTAGCTACCGTACTCCGAACAGAAAACCAGGACGCCGTCGACATATTCTTTTCGATAATGCAGATAGTCTGTTTGGTGCCAGGTGCGTTTACCCTCGATTGGCTTGCGCACAAACTCGGGTTTTCGCCCATGAAATGTAATTTTCGTTTCGCACAGATAATATCATTGGCAATCCATCGAGATCGGTGTAATTTATTTGCTCGGGATTATCCCCTTAAGCTACGGTTTCCTAGGACTGTCGGTCGGCGGAAACCGAGACGAGTTACGTTCGCCCAAATTAAATATACTCTTTTATATGAAACATTTATGTGAAAATTTGATTGGGACGAACGTAAATCGCGTCGGTTTCGGCAGACCGAAAGTCCTAGGAAACCGTAGCTTTACCTCACCAATATAACCGTCAAAAAGTATAAATGGATAAGGGAGTTAAGTTAAGAAGTGGTTTGTTTTAATTGGAATGCACTGCATAATTTACCAAATCAGGTACTTGCAAGTTAAGAGAAAAGAATATCAAATATGGAATAATTAGATTAAACAGTTTAAGACCCATTATCGTTTTTAGGAAAAGCTCTAAAGTCATCTAAGAAGACATCTTTTAGGTTATGTTTTTTTTCATAGTTCAAAAAGTACGTAAAATTTAAAAATATAGTTATCAATTTTAAAACACTATGTTTTTAAAATAAAAATTGTACTTTTCCTAAAAATGATTTCTTTATTTTACGAAAAATACAATTTCTAGATCTACTTAACTTAATCGACTTTAATAATAAAGCAAATAAAATTGTGCGGTATACTCAGACAATCTCATTATACGTATAATTTTTCTCTGGTCAGTTCTTTGATTTTATTTTATGAATCTTTCTTTGTACGTAAAAATAAAAGCATAATGCAGTAAAATTAAAATAAAATAATAAATTATTGCTTTTCTAAAATAAATAAAAGGTAAAACAAAACAGCAGTAAATAATACAAAATAAAATATGTTATTACCTTGCAAACCAAAAATAAGCAGTTAAGTTACTGACTTTTTGATAATAACTTTTTAAAAGAGTAAGCTTCAAACTTAGGGCTTAGAATTTGATGACTTCTACGAAAAATAAAAAAATTATATTATGTTTCTCCTAAAAAAGGCGCGCGATAAAACTAACCCCAACCATAAAATCGTGTTGTGCGTGTTTGAGTCATAGAAAACCTACATTTAGATCGGCAGTGGCAAGAAGCAGTTTTCGGATTTTTAGGACCGCGCGCATTGGGTGGACGCACTTAAACATGCACATGCGCACTTAAAAGCCGTGGCGAAATATAAACACCGGCAGCATTTAAACATTCCACTATAGGATTCGGAACCCGTCTTACTCCTGATTGGTCAAGTTCATTATGGCGCCACATTTATCGAAATGCGCGGTGCCGAAAGCCGTAGTACAATGTGCGAGCGGTGCTGAAATTTAGAGTTGATTGTTGGAATACTGCGTATGATGCATTTTGTTTTTTATTCTTTTCATTCCTAATTTAGCTTTTCTATGTAAACAAATATAGTAATATTTAGAGCTTATATTCAGCTATTAATTAAAATTTATTATTAATTATTGTATTACCTACTTTAGAATGGAGGAGTTAATTAAAGTTGATAATTTTCTTTATCGGGCTAAGTTCAAAAAGAAGAGGAGGTTCCAACATTCCGCTCTGTATTTCAGCACCGCCTGAACATTGTACTACGGTTTTCGGCACCACACATATCAATAAATAGGACGCCATTATTATATTTTAAATTTGACCAATCAGGAGTAAGACGGGTGCCGAATCCTATAGTGGAATGTTTAAATGCACACCGGCACCCCGTACCTTCGTCCGCGGTCTGACCGTAACGCTCATTAAGGTGCGTTTAGACTTGAGCACGCACGAACTGATCCACCGCGAATGCTCAAGTATAAACTGTTGTGCGCGCATACTCAGCTTGTACGTTGCCGTGCGCGAGTACCCACACACGCGATCCGCAGGCTGTCGGTCTCGGGACCGTGCTCAAAGGAATTAATGTGCCGGCGAACGCTCAGTCTGAACGAGTTTCGCGGGGTGGTGAGTGTGCGCCTCGTGTTTTAGCAAATATGGAGTGGGATAACGATACTGCTCTTGTATTAATTGAAGAATATAGAAAATTTGAAATACTTTGGAATGTGAAGCACCCGGAATATTATTCAAAAATTTAAAAAAAATGACGCTTGGGAAAGTCTTGTTCGGAATGTGAATCTGCCACAGCTTTGTGTTAAAGAAGCGCAAAAAAAAATGAAAAGTTTACTGGGCTCGTTCCGACGTGAGAAATCCAAAATAAGGAGCAGCAGAGGAACAGGAAAGGGTAAATTAAACACAAAAATCGTATTGCTGAATGTATTTAATTGTTTATTTTTGTGGTCAGGTGCAAAGGATATTTACAAATCGAAATGGTTCGCGTTTGCCAGCATGCAGTTCTTAATGGATAGGGATGAACCAAGGAGAGGATTAAACACCGAAAATGTAAGTAATTCAGAAATAGTTATGCATATTATAGGTATATTTATACATTTTTACAAAAAGGTAAAAATCTACGTGTAGCAAATATAGTGGGTGTCAATTAAGTCCCGGGACGGTTGAATATTTCGCGTTTGGGTAACTTTTTGTTTAAAAGTTGCGTTTGCGAAATATTCAGCCGTCCCGGGACTTAATTGACACCCGGTAAATTTGTACGAGCGCATAGGCATTTTAAAAACGACCCTGTACACCTCTGCAGTAGTTATGCATATGTATCTTGCCAAGCAAGAGCCCCGGTGGTAACAAAATAGTCTGCAAACTCGTCACGAATGTTTTGTGCTGTACGTGTAGATCTTCGAGGTAAAACTGTCATTGGCAGCATCGAACTTTTACTATTTGTGGCTATCTCTCGACGCCATTGGCCTTCCACTAATGCCCCATTATTTTCAGTGTCCAAAAATTCTGGGGAGTGTAGGTATTGCTTGAAGTATGGCGCCGCAAAAATTGTGAAGGTAGGCAATTGCCATAATCACGATCTGTGCCTTTTCCGGTTCTAACAACAAACGCTTACGCAATACTCTACAGACTGCTGACATAATTCCAAAACGTTTTCAACTATTCTGCGTGCCCTGCTAAGCCGATAGTTGAAAATTCTCTTTGTCGATCCTCCAGGGTGAACTCCTGAATACGGCTTCAATATATTTTCCTCTAGAGGGAATGCTTCATCTGCAACAATGACATACGGAACTTCGCTGTGTCTACCCGGCAAAGCCTTCGGAGGTGGTACTCCTAAGGTTTTTCTCACAAGATGTTGATGCAGCTCTGTTTTCTTGAAAACTCCTCCATCCGAGATTCGCCCTTGAGTACCAGCATCAAGAAAGATTATGTTGTAATTGGCATCTACCAATGCAAACATTACGATACTATGTGATGACTTGTAGTTATAAAATTCGCTTCCGCTCTTAATAGGGGCTTGCAGTACGACATGTTTACCGTCCATGGCTCCCAGACAGTTTGGAAAATTCCACATCTGGTGAAATTGCTCCGATACCAGCATCCATTCTTCTGGGGTTTTTGGCATCTGAAACAAGACGAAAAACATCTTTCTAATTATTTATATTATTAGCTTATAATAATATAGTATTATAGTAATATAATTTAGTATAAACTACTTGTACACCTGAATTTTTTTAGGACGAAGCAGGATCAGACCAAGAGTTTTTAGAGGAAAGTCAAGAAGAGTCGCTGCAGTCGGAATTGGAGGATGAGAGGAGAGACATGAGTCCGGTTCCATCTACTCAAAGCTTTTCCTCGCAGTCCACTACTGCTTCGCAACCAAACTTGGTAAACAAACAAAAGAAGCGAAAGCAGCAAACAGAGGACCCAAGAATACAAAAAGCGTTTCAGATCTTGGAATCCGGTTCTAAACGCAGCGGAAGTGAAAACAAATATTCTGGTTATTGTCAGCACATTGGCCAAAAACTTATGAGTTATTCCAGCAGAACACGAGCATTAGTAGAACACGAGATTAACAATGTGCTATTCAAAGCTGATATGGGTTATTTCGATCGTCCTTCCACTGTAACTGATGCCTTACCAACATATCCTGTTGCCACATTGCCTACCATTCGACAACATCCACATCACACTTTCACAACTTCTAGCACACCAGCTCCATCTCCGCAATACACCACTCTAACCACAAACACACCAGCTCCATCTCCGCAATACACCATTCTAACCACAAACACACCAGCTCCATCTCCGCAATACACCATTCTAACCACAAGCACACCAGCTCCATCTCCTCTCACTGACCAAACTTCTAACGCATCTACAGTCACTTCTTATTATGATAACCCATCATCGATCGATTCGGCTGTAAGCCACTACTTAACTCAGTTTACAGAAGAAAACTTATAGAACGAATACCTCTTTATTTGTTTACGAAGGTACTATGTCAATAAAAAGTATAATAAATATTTCTAAAAGTTTTAATTACCTTTATGTAATCCCGAAGTACCTCCGCAATGGCCAGGCATACTTCTGGAATAATGTTACTGATTGATGCTTTGGATACTTTAAACAGGTACTGCAGACTGCCAAAGGAATCTCCGGTCGCCAAAAAACGTAAAGTTATCGCCAGACGTTCTCGTGGTGATATTGCTTCTCGTAACTGCGTATCCTTTTTAGCAATTTTTGGTGCTACCAACCTCAGTAAGTATTCAAAGTCAGCACTCGTCATCCGTGTAAAGTTTCTAAATTGGTCACATCCAATTTCAGAAGTTAGATCACTTAGAACATCACTTCGATCACGAAACAACTGCGTTTTCCACCAGCGACGCCTTCGACGTTTCTTGGTTTCTTTTTGTTTAATTAGTTTATAAATTACAATAAACGCAGCAGCCGCAATTTCCTCGTCCACCATCATTGCGCACAAATGGATCACTGCGAATAGGGCATTCGTCCGTGGATGATCGTAAATCTAAACAAGAACTGCGAGCGCGAACGCACGCTCATTCGCGGTGGATCAGTTCGTGCGTGCTCAAGTCTAAACGCACCTTTAGCTACCGTACTTCGAAGAGAATAGCAGGACGCGGTCAACACATTCTTTTCTATAATGCGAATAGTTTCTTTGGGTCCGGGTGCGTTTACCCTCAACTGCCTTGCGTACAAACCGGTTTTTTCGCCCATGAAATGTAACTTTTGTTTCGCGCAGGTTATAATATTAGCAATCCATCGAGATCAGTGGTTTGAGTAGACGTGACTCGCGCCACGTCGCGTCGTGTCGCTAGTTAATTTGCGCTGTATAATTTATTTTTATTAAGTTACAGGTACATCATGTTGCACCCGTCATAGGTTTTCAGATAATTATTATGTTATCACTATTTTGTAGTAGCTAAAAAGATTTACTTTTTATTTTAGGGCAGGGATGGCGAACCTTGACATATCAACGTGACATTTTTTCAAAAGATATGTTTAGTTAGATCATACACGTGCCATCAAATAATTTTGACGTACGTTCACACAATTAAAAAAAAATAATTGTAATTTTCTCAATCATTTTTAACCTTAGGTATATAACATGATACATAAAACAAAGTTAGAATTCGATATAGAATTTAAAAACAAAAATAAAAATATCTAGTTTTATTTAAAAAAGTAAAGTTTTCGCTTATATTTGGGCCATTCTGTATATGTATTTACTATTGAAAAAACCGCAGACAAAAATAAAGGTCGACGTGTATAATCTTTTGTTATTTTTTTAATTAACCACAGAATTTTAAAAATTTACCTGACAAGTTTTTAAAATGTATCGATGGTAATTTTTTGATAACTGTTGACCAGTAGTACATAAATCATTTTAATTTAGAATTTAAAAATGTAATAAAAAGTCGGTATTTTCATTAAAAAAAGAACTATCGGTTGTTAAATATTTTTGGGCCAGCCTGTACAACCTTAAAAAACAGCCATAACCAAAAATCAAAATTTACGTGTTTAGGCGATATTTCGAAAAACAAACCACTAAATTTAATTTGAATTTATTTAAACCCACTTTACCACACTGTGTAATACCTACTTCAATCAAAAAATCAATGTAATAATCAATCAAAAATGTAACAAAAAGTCAAGCCCATTTTTTATTTTTTTCTTAGTTCAATAAATTTTGTTATTACTGACGTGCCCAAAATATTAAGGCGTGTGCCATTAATAGCATGCGTGCCATCGGTTTGCCATCCCTGTTCTAGAGATATTTACTAAAGTAATTACCTAATTTAAGATGTGGTGCTCACTGTGTCTGAGAAAATAAAGGCTTGTATTAAAATTTAAGAAAATGTAAGATATTACGTTAAATCTGAAATAAAATTGGCTTTAAAATTTTAATAAAAAATATCAGGACTGTACTTAAAAAATGCAACTTAATAAAGCCATGGCGTTTTTGTTAAGCTCTGTGATTTTTACACAAGTAATGTACTTATTTAAAATGTAAAGTTTAATATTAATATTAAATTTTTAAAAATACAGGTCGGTATTAAGAATAAAACTAAATGTGTGAGACATTATTGCATTTTTATTAATATCGGCTTTTAAATTTGGAATTTGGGAAAGACTTTATAAAAATATAGTTTATAGTGGTCTCACGAAAACAAAACGTCGCATTAAAAATAAAATACCACCAAGGGATAGAGTTAAAAAGCAGCAATACAAAATGGAAGTTCATTTTTAAATCCGATTGTAAATAAGATCAGGAAAAAATAAAAGCAATTTTTAATTTTCGGCTTTTTTCGTATATCTCCGCAAATGATCAAAATTTAAAAAAATATAGCATATTATTAGGCACATAAGACCTTAAATTTGTTCTTATTTAACCGACTTTGCATCTCTTACTATTTTAAGATGCCTATACTGGCCCTCCTTATCTTGGACACGTTTATAGTCTTTACGCATTAATTTTTTTAAGTTTTACTTTGAGAAAATATATTAAATAAATGCACCTTATTCCCCACCCTAAAAATGTTTTGGTTAAAAAATAGTTTTTAATTCCCCTCGTGTTTTTTGACTGTACATAATCAACTATAGTCATTAGTATTTATTTTCGGCTACTATAAATATTTTCAGTAATTATTTATTTATTATTAGGATTTGTGGTTATATTCTGCTTTTAGATAACCAAAAATAGTAGTATATTAATAATTAGTTTTATAAACTCGTTTAAATTTAAATAAAATAAACTGAAAATTTTCTCGGCATTTACCCAATATAAAAATACACGATCATGTACCCGGTAATAAGCTGAAAAACAATACATGCATTTTACTAAATGTAAATCGTGTGTATAAAACAAATCAATCCCTTTATTTTATAGGAGTAGACAAAGCTCAATAATCCAACAATATTATGAATTTTCTCGGAGAACTTCCTATTACGCAGAGTTATTTGACGGCATGTCTCAAGTAGGATCGTAAAGTGATTGAGGAGATGTGATATGAAGTACGGCTATTGTAAGTAATGTGTCTGTCTTCGGTATTTCTTTATAAACTTTAGGAGGGTTAGTGTCCTTATGCAGGGGCGTGGATGACGTGCAAAGGGTTTTGAACATATAGTTTTGGTGTATCAAATATGCTCAGTTCGCTGGGCGTTAATAATATATATTTTTTAAACTTTTTGTTTAAAACTTGGTCACGAATTGGTCAAGATTGGTCAGTTGGTCACTGAGACCGACTGACCAATCGTTACCACTTCGTGACCAATTTATATAGCATTAAATAAGCTCTGCATGTTGATATTGAGGAGCCACATATATTTTGTCAAAAAATTTGTGTAAAACCACCCCTGTATATTTAAAATTACTTCTCTAAATTCTCTTTTACTGCTAACCAATTACTGTGACTTAAAGATCAATCGTGACCAATTCCTGACCAATTATTACAGCATGAAACGACCTACAAAAATTGGTGTTGAGGTGCAAAGTATATTTATGTACCAATTAGTGACCTTGAAATTTTACACTATATTTATTATCTTAAATTTTTTTATTTATCTTGCTGACCAATAAACAATTAATCATACTAACACTGACCAACGTTGACCATTTTGTGACCAATTGCATCCTTTTGAACCATGTATAAGTAATTTGGGGCGAAAAAAATTTTCAATGACTTCGATATTTTAAACAAGTTGTAAAAGTTGATATATGGGTGACCAAATTCCACTTGGTTGTCATTTATAACTATTTTGTGACTAATTCGAACCAGTTTTTAAACCTCAAATTTCACATTTTGAGCCGCTAAATAGATGGGGCTAGTAAGAAATACAAGGTAAAAGGAAAAATTAGAAAAAAATTAAGTTTTGTGTTCCTAATAATGTGCTGAATAAAAACTTTTAAAAATTACAGTTTTTTTTAAATATTTTAAATAAACTAAAAAATCTAAAATGAGTTGTGTTTTTTCATGGTTTTATCATCGGATACTTAATTAAATGTTGCTTTTGTATGGCTACTTTCTTACTGTTTTCAATGGTGGTATTTTATTTAAAATTAACCGTTTTAGTTTTTAGAGATCTTAATTAACTTCCTTGTTTTTTTATACGGTCTTAATATTCTAATATTAAATTAAAAAAAAAAAAATTACTACCGATAAATTTCTTTTCAACCATGTGATATTAAATAGCTCCCTAATAGTTAATTATTTTAAAAAGTAGCTTGTAATAAAACTTAAAAGTTAAAATTTTAAACCAATTATTTATAATATCTTTTACTTAAAACTGAAAGCTACTGGCCAAAGAACAGATCACAGAGAATTACCGGAGTATAATTCTTTAAAAAAACTTTTAATAACTTAATTTTTAAATTTACCTAATTAAGATTTTTAAAGACTTGTTTTAAAAGTAATTATACATTTACGTATTTATTAGCGAAGCCATAACTCTTAGTGTATATGACATATCAAAATGAGACTTGGTATAAGTAAATGGTTTAGAAAAATAAGAGTTTTTGCATATGTTTTACTTTCAGGGAACTTCCGGTTTAACCGAAAATGGCTCCTACTTTAAATTTTTAAATTGAATACGATTGAATATATAATACTGAATATTTTAACATTTTTAGATTCCTAAGACAATTGTAAGTCAAATTGTAACATTTTAAAAAGCTTTAAGGCGTATTTTCTTAAATTTTTTCAAAGCCATGCATCTTAGTGGTTATACAAATAAATAAAATAATAAATAAAGCAAATTAATCTAGTAAACCCAGGTAACGTCAGAAAAATACAATCGCAAAGTTTAAGTGACTGATTTGAAAGACGAGAATAATACAATTCGGCAAATTGACATTTTCGTGTCTAACTATTATTTTTAAATGGTAACCCTTTTTAGACAAGCACATTTTAAATAAAGGATTTTTTAAAGAATCTAATGATACAAATTTATTTGCAATGGGATTCAAAATAAGGTCATAAATTATGGATTATAGATGCAATACTACAAATGGCTTTTTAAAAAATAGTAGTAGTGGTAGTAGTAGTAGGCGTAAAAATCTTTCTAATATCAAATTAGTATTAAGAAATGTTTTTGATACTAACCAGAGATACTTTTTTTCAGTTAAAAACATTTGCTCATTGCTACTATATCCGGTAAAATCAGAATTTATTTAGAAAAATGGTTAATTAATTTTTTTACAAACTAAGACAAGTTTTAAATAGGCTTAAGTAGTTTTGAAATATTCTTGCTTTGTTTTTGAAGCGTTATTATTAAACTTCTTTCAAGTTCGCTGCGTTATTTGTTTTTAATGAGTATCATACTTTCTTCTATTATGTAATAAAATGCTGCTACAACTGAAAAGTTTTTATCTATAGGAAAGCATAAATGTGTATTTCTACTTACAGCTCCTCAAGGTGCGGAAAATGAGATAGAGATGTCTCGTTCAGACTCGTTATGTTGTTGCTAGTTAAATCCCTAAAAGAGATAAGAACAAAGTTAGATTTAATGGAAAACATTAAAATATCATTAGCTAAAAAACTTGCAAATTTTCAAAATTGAATTAAACGTTGATAAAATATGCGACTTTTAATTAATAGATAGTGTAATACAAAAAAAAAAAATATTTATAAATATTTTAGAAAAAAATATTTTGTTTCAAAAATATTGGTTTCTCTAGGACCGTTAAAAATGCTGTTTTTAAAATTATTTACATAGAGGCAAAATATTCCATAAGTGTAAAAATAAATGCATTTTTAAATAATTCGACGCTTATAGTAGGGGAGCCCAAGATACTAAATTTGCAGTTACTCGAGCGACAAAAGGACCTATTGGGTTACAAAGCTCAGATGATAAGAAAAAAATGTTTTATAATGTATACATTTTTAACGGGGCGTTAAGCAGCTATAGACCTTTTAAGTATGTCAAAAAAATATTTTTATTATTTCGGCTTGTGGAAATCGTCAAAATCGTATTGAATTATATAATTTTCGGTATCCTTAAATTATTTTCTTTAAAATAATTTAAAAAAATAACCACGTTTGAGCATGTAAAAATGACGTTTTTCTTTACAACTTTGTAGCCCTCCGCTTCCTTAACGTAATTAATTCACCCTATCTTAATCTGACGCACACGACAATCTCTGATGACATATTTTTGTTTTTACGTTGGCCCCTGTGTATGGGGCTCATATTTGGTAGAGGTATTTAATCGGGTACAAAGTATTCTCCGGTATGTTTTTCTGACGCGCTGTAGTAACTTCAGAAATCCCCTCTTGGGCTCCCATACTATTAGTCAAAGCGCAAATTGAGAAACGTATGACGCGTGTGATGCATTGCAGCACAACACATACTAATGTAAGTTATGAAATTAAATTATACTGCGCACATTAAGTAGCGACGCGTCTACTCGAAAAAGTATTGTTTTTGTGCTGGTGGCACAGTTTCTCGCGTCGCACGCGTTAGACGCGTCTCAATTTGCGGCTTGCCTTATTTTATACTTTAAATTGTTGTTTTGTTTCCATGCCTACTACATTTTATTTAAATAGAAATTTATGCAATGTAACAGTAAACGCGACATTAACTGATGCGAAGGTCAGGTCACCTTTAATTTCGCCATAATTTCTTTTAGTTTATGTGTGATTTTATTAAAAATTTGACAGTTTGCAAATATATTTATTAATAATTAATAGTTTAAAAAACTAAAAAACACGCTTTTATATGCAACCGAACTAAAAATTAGAAAATAATTTTTCATTAAAAAAATATTGTCATTTCATAGTAAAAAGCGTGGGGTGCATTTTACTATTTTTTCATAACTTTTCCATCATAGATATTTGCAAATATAATAATTATAACATTTAATATATTTATCACCCCACGCTTTTTACTATGAAATGACAATATTTTTTTTAATGAAAAATTATTTTCTAATTTTTAGTTCGGTTGCATATAAAAGCGTGTTTTTTAGTTTTTTAAACTATTAATTATTTTTCATTTTTTAGTTTCTGCTACTCTTGACAAAATGGCGAAAAATTTTTTTAATGAACAAGAGTGGCAAATTTTAAAATTTTTTCCAACAGATTGCAACTCACTAAAAAATTTCTTCTTCATTAAGTAGCAAAGTTTGAAATTTTGCCAACAGATGGCAATCCAGGCAATGTTTGGACCGTTGCCAATATATTGCAACCCACTAAAAAATTTCTTCTTCATTTAATAGCAAAGTTTGAAATGTTGCCAACAGATGGCAACCTAGGTGTTGTTTTTATAATATAATGGAATTTTTTTCCTGGCGATCCAAAAAAAGATAACGGGATACTGTTTGCAGATTATTGCATTGTCATGTTTCCTTAATACGTGTGCAAAGTTTCAAAGAAATCGAATAGCTGGAAGTTGGTTAAAATTAGGCTCAAAGATTCCGTTACATAGCCAGATAGTTACAACCCAAGTTAATAAAAAAGCGTGTTAACGGCATTTATTAACTGTTATTGTTCATAAAAATTGAACACCAATGGTGCAACTAACCCTATTGTGTAAAGAACTTATTAATTTTTATTGTTCATAAAAATTGAACACCAATGGTGCAACTAACCAAATTGAGTAAAAACTAAAAAATTTCTTCTTCATTTAATAGCAAAGTTTGAAATGTTGCCAACAGATGGCATCCTAGGTGTTGTTTTTATAATATAATGGAATTTTTTTTCCTGGCGATCCAAAAAAGATAACGGGATACTGTTTGCAGATTATTGCATTGTCATGTTTCCTTAATACGTGTGCAATGTTTCAAAGAAATCGAATAGCTGGAAGTTGGTTAAAATTAGGCTCAAAGATTCCGTTACATAGCCAGCCAGATTGATAGATTGATAGATAGTTACAACCCAAGTTAATAAAAGCGTGTTAAAAATTATTAGCAATGTCAATTCTGGATGATTGGGAAATTGAAAAGGAAAGTATGTTGTTTTCGTATAATTCTTATTAATTTGTACAAAACGAAATTACAAACATTTTTAAAATTATTTCTAATACTAAGTGTATAGTTATAAAAAGGATAATTGTGTCTTTAATTAAAAAGAATTCCATAATTTTTTGGTGCAATATTTTGGCCATGTTCCAAAAATTAAAATTATTAAAAGAGTGAAAAAGAAAGTAAAATATTTATTAAATCTAATTTGGGAAACTTTTATACGGTCGTGGAAAAAATTTCGTATACAACACATAAAGTGCTTTTTTTTACTTATAGGATTACCGCACTCGCCTGACGGCTCGAGCTGTCAAACTTTCCACTTGTAAAAAGAATATTACTTTATGCACCTAAATGGTATGTTTTATAATAATAAGGCCGATTTATTTATTCAATGGTATTTTTTTGGATACACGCCAAAAGACAATCTAAAAAGAATAGGACCGCTTTAGTCTTGGTCCCGGGGCTAAGCAAGTGGACCATGTTAAGCCCTATTGACCCCTATGAACTGGCCGGTCACTCATGACAAAAATGTCAAAATATTTTTAGAATATTCCTAACTGAAAGCATAAAATGTTAAACATTTTTAATTTAAATACTAGTTTCTTTTTGTATTTTTATTTTAAACATAATTTTATTTTGACAACGGTGGCAGACCACTGAAACGTCGATTTTGAATTAGAATTTTTTTGGGTTTTTGGAGATTATTCTTTATTTTCTCTCAGGCAACCGGCCAGTTCATAAGGATCAATAGGGCTAAACAGGATCACCTAGCTATACCCCGGGACCAGGATCAAAGCGGTCCCATAGACTCGTTGAACTTTAAGCACTTCTTACATAAACATAATTTTTGGTCCATTTATTTAAGGGGCATTTTTTAAAAACACCTTTTTCTGCATCTTGTTTTTTTTGTTAATCATTGTTTATTTTAATAATTGTCACTTATTTTTATTGGTATTAAAAACAAATAAAAATTTATTCGAGTTGTAAAGCAATAAAGAAGCTTATTTTCAATAGATTATTGGCTTCTTAACTTTCTAAATGATCCTGGCACTCACCCAAATGGAATAAATTTTAAGAGAATGTTTTTATTCGAAAAAATGTTTTTATAACTATACCACTATAAAAACAAGTTGTTAAATAATAAAAATAGTTTTAAGATCAATTTAATTACAAGTGTTGGACACAAAAATAATGTTTTTAAAACTATAAATTTTTTACAGGCTCGTAGATCTGATACTAATATATTTTAAGAAAACTAAATTAAAATCCAAATAAAAATTCTTAGCTGTTTTATTACGTATTTTTAAAAGTAAAAAACAGTATTTTGTTCTTGTCTTAATAGAATTATTTACCAGATATTTTAAATAAATGGATTTATCCCATGTTAAACTTTAAAGTTATTTGCAAGTTTTTTTATATATGATGGCCGTTTATATTTTGACCCCTTATACTTGCTTCCAAGTTAGTAAGATTCAGTTTTCGCAGAAAGCTCTCTATGGTTTCTGGCTGGAAGCGGCGCTTTAATGGCTGTTGGACTGGGCCAATGCGTTTCTTTTTTTGTCGAACAAGTTTACCACAATGTTTTACATGAAATTTAAACACATTTTGCCGAAAAGGATAAGGGTAACATACATAAAACCAAAAGGCTCAAATACATATTTTGGGTATCGTACTAAATCAAAATGAAAAATTTACGAACTAATTTGCCGCCCTAGGCTCCAGCTTATTTAGCCTGCTGGTAAATCCACCACTGGGTGTATGCGCTTCTATTTTAATATTCCTATATATTACCGAAAGGTCTATACTACAAAATAGAAAAGCTAATTGAGCTAGAAAATGCAAGACAAGAGATTTATACTTTATTTTGTTCACCAAGGCGTGCTGTTATTTATGATCCCTTTTCGCGTTTACTCATGAGTGTAACCGGTGCCTCTAAAAACTTGAGTTTAAAAATAAATCTCCCTTCGTACTTTTAGATTTATATTTTATAGCCAATTGACACATATCATATTTTTTAATTTTAAAGTTTAAAAACCAAGAAATTTTAAGAAAAGAAAATATTGATTATGATTTTATTTAGTTTTTACAAAATAAACCAAGGTAGGTGCGGCTAGTAAGGCCTGTCGGGTAATAAAGCCTAATTAACAAAAATCCAATCTAAAATAATCGGTGTCCCCCAAGGCCACATTTACATGTAGATAATACGCACAGATGGTGATTAAGGCTAGTTGTAGCGCGTTAGCTTGCTCGCTGTCACTAGTGTGACGCCATTTCTAGTGAAAGCTAGTATTGCGGCACAAAAAATAAAAAATGATCTAACTTAATCGTAAGTATATTTTGTGATATTTCTTCACTTTTTATGAATTTGCAGTATAGTTTTTATAATTATTTGTTTTTAAAACATTTGATGTTTAAAAAATGAATTATGGACCAACATGATTTATTTACTTTTTCATCACACACGTTTTTGGAGGGTATTAAAGCCTACCAAATTTGATCATAGGCTTTATTATTCCTCTACTTTTTACATCAACTTATTTTTACAATGAATTTTGTTTATTTTTTAAAACCTTAAGTAATTAAATAGGTAATTCGAACTATGTGCCAATTTAATTATTAGTATTTTAGTGACTACAACCATGATGTCTTCCAAATAAACATTGGTTAAAAACTGACTTGTAGTCGGTAGAGGGACGCTAAACCCATATAAAGCTGATAGAACATAAAACTTTAAAAATATTATTACGTTGAAAAGACTTTTCAAAAATCCATTTTTAACAGAATTATAAAATTTGCTAAAGTAGGATTCCACCACAGATTTTACGACGCTTGGCCTATAAATTTTGCAAGAATATTATAAAAAAATTGCTTTAACTAACAGGCTTGGAAAATACTGGTCCGAAAAAGACATTCAAAATATTAGGAATAAAAGCTAATTTTATAA
The DNA here is from genome assembly GCA_014170235.1 of Listronotus bonariensis. NCBI lineage: Eukaryota > Metazoa > Arthropoda > Insecta > Coleoptera > Curculionidae > Listronotus > Listronotus bonariensis. Next base: position 49,625 of record JACEGR010004758.1, on the reverse strand, counting down.
AATTTAGCTCTTACAAAATAACAAAATTTAAATTTAAATTCATTAACTTTTGGTACCTGGTACCTTCCAAAGCCACTACGAGTCAAACCTTATAGTCTACCATTGCTTCTTCCTATATTGGAAGCATGCGCTGGCAAACTTTCAGCTTTTACAAAATGACGAAAGTCTGCGGCTCACACGCTCTTAGACTATTAATGTATTATTTAAGCTAGCTTTACAGATTTTACGGCTTGTATAAATTTATGTAAACATTGTTACAAAATTATAAACGACTAGCTGGAAACCTCAACTTTGCCAAGCAGCCGAAGTTGCGGCCTAGGAAAATGGGATTACAATATAGTAATTCTTGTCAGCATTAGCCTTGGCAAGCTTAATCACTAATTTCTGCATGGTTATTGCTTTCTTTTGCAAGAGGCATGCTTCCATAAATTACATGTTACGTTTTATTAAAAGGCTGTTAAAAAAGTTACCTTTTTGTTTAAAATTTTAAAGCGGGTATTAAACTAGATTTCAAAATATATTTTTATATAAATTTTATAAATTACATACCTATATACCGGGTGCTGCATTGCCAGACTGACCCTAGGAAGTCCCGTGTAAATTCTGATACCAATAAATATTGGGTCCTCTATTGATTTTACAACAAAATTGTATTAGACTATTTTAAACGTTAATAAGAAATGTTTAAAGCAAAATGTTGGTATTTTCTAATAAGCCAATTAAATATTATTTTAGAAAAACTTTTTAAATCGTTGCATACCTAAAGCATACCCTAAATAAATCCACCAGTAATGAATGAAATGTCTTGTTAATTTGTATTAGGTTATTATTATTTTATTTGCCTGGTGGATTTATTACGGTACGTATCAAGTATGCAACTATTTGCATTTTTTTAAATTACTTTTAATTGGCCTATTAGAAATTTCCAAATTTAGTGCATAGGCTTTTTAATGTCCTTATAAATAGTCCAATAACAATTTTGTTATAAAATACGTAAGGGCGCCAATATTTGGAATTGGGATTTTCTATAGCCAATGGCGATGCATCACCCGGTATAACACCTAATGTTTTTACTTTAAATCAATACAAATATGATATTGCCGATTTTATATCAATTTTATTAACAACAAAGGTAGGGCTTTAAAAACAAATGCAATCAGCTTTTACTTAAATGTTTCCTTATCAAAAATAGGTTTATCTTTTCCATCAAAACTTTTTAAGTATCATGCCATTTACCCTTGTTTTCAATATTTTTTTTATTTTTACAAAAATTTTCTTAACTAGCACCAATAAACTTAATGTCATTATCGATTTTTATGCTGCTAGATAAGCGGATGCAATTGCCAAAAAGGTTGTTTATTAGTTTATTTTGATATAAAACCGATGTCAGTAGGTGTCTAACTTTTTGTCAGTCTCTGTATATTAATTAAAATTTGGGTTTTATTTAGTTTTTTAAGTATAGTACTATATTACAACAATTTAAATTGTTTTCTTCTACTGGGAATTTCTAAATTTATTATTTTAATAATATTAGCTATCCTCCTTAGAAAAGATCGATAAAAATTCTTAACACTTTATCTATTTACATTTAGAAAACTAAAATATTTTAATGGTATAGAAGTTAAAATGACACGCTGAAAGCAATATATTTTAAATCAATTAAATAAACTTCCAACAAAAATACTATTTAATCCTTAGTCACTCCATTAATTTTTCAGATTTGGGATATATTAAGCCTAACAAGCTAATCCAAATAAATAAAAAGAACTTGTTTACACAAATATATGTAACTACCTGCTGCTCGTTTGATTTATATTTGTTTACCATAATTTAAACTTTTAAACAAAATTTAGGAAAAAGTCCTAAGTAAAATTTAGAAGTTCAGGTATTAAATATAAAGATAATAGAATAATATATTATGGTATGTTTTTTTAACTGACAATATTTTGAGTTTAAAAAGAAAATAATGGTATAAAAGACATACAGGGTGTCTCTAAAAGGTCTGCACAAAATGACTGATGAATAAACAGGCTCCTTGGGTCAAAATATAATGATCTAACGCAATTTACCTTAGTCGAAAAGTTGATCGTTTGCTAGGTACAGGGTTCAAAATTTCTAATTTATTTTAGTTATTTGTACATATTTTATTTATTATTGAAAATGTTTTAACAAAATCTGGTTTAAAAAATTTTGTTAAGTAAAAACCGAAGAAACTTATATTTTTGCTGTTACAGCTATGGCCAAAACTTAAGGGATAATTTTAACCTAAAGCTACCATTCTACCCCACTCACCCCTACAACAAAAACGTTAACCCCTTTAGTAGGCGCGCGGGGCTCAAATTGATCCTCAGCGTTGTCAATTTGATAATAACTTTGAGATTTTTAAAATCTCTGGTACCTTCCTAAAAACCTCCTCTGGGTATAGGATAATAACAGTAAAAAAAACAATAAAACAACACCATTTATTGAAAAACTTCACGTTTCTTGCGCGTGGGGTCCACTTTAACTTCCACGCGCCTTCTAACGTTACAGTTTCGAGCAATATGTATATCGAGTTGGAAGAAGTTTAGGAAGTCGGAAAAGATGTAATATTTGTCCCCGACATAAGACATCAAATTTTTGTGTGAAGTATAAACAGCCAAGGTACAAACATCATATGAAAGCAATTTGTGATCAGTGCCTAGCACTAAGACAACAACAAACAAGAAGAAACAGATTCAGAACAAACTCACTCCATTTGGTATTACAAAATATTTTAAGTATTATTTCTTAAGAAGAATTGGGATTTTTAGTTTAATTCTTTTCCAGCACTAATTTTGTAATAATTCTGTTAGAAATAAATGTAATGAAAAAAAACATACATTTTTTTATAAATTTTAATAATAGAGTTCTAAGCGCGATATTATTAATAATTTATGTTAAGTTAAGCAAAGTATAAAGTGTATTCACAAGCAACAAAATTTCAGTTTTTTGCCCTTATCGCATTGCCGTCCCATAATCAGCTGTAAAAAAATGACAGTGGCTTCAATAAAAATTACATTTAAATATTTTAATACGAATCATTTTTTCCCTGGTCAACTTTTTCTTTTAATTATTTATACGTTGAAAGAAAATGCTTCCAACTAACAATATTCTATCAGCTAAAAAAAAGTTTAAAGAAAAAGTGCTTAAGGGTTAATTTATGCATCCACAATTCATTGTTAATAAAGTATTCTTTAAATAAAATAATATTTTGGGCAATATTTATGCAGAAATATGGCCTGGTAAAGGCCTTCGGTATTGTTTTTAAAATTACAATAAAGAATTATACACAAGAACAATTATAAGACCTAATAAAATGGGTTAATGTGTCACAATCTTTAGTAAACACGACACATAACAATCGCGCACTGCTAACAAATTACCTAAATGACTCCGATTTTCAATTAATTTATGTCCAAACATATCTAACCACAATTAAATGGTAAAATATAGCTTCATAAATATCTTCACGTCAAACAAAGAGATAATAAATACATGGCAGGTTGTGATTAGGATGTACGACGGTGATGGTACATGAACAAGTATGGTGAAACAAGTAAATTTATAGCGTGAATTGCTGAAATCCCAATGAAAATTACCAAATAATAAAACGCCGCAAAATTATTGATAAGAACCCAATAGTAGTGGAGCCCAAGATGCTAAATTGGGTTGCAAAGCTTAGATAATAAGAAGAAAAAAAATGTTATATAATGTATACCTTTTCATCGGGGCGTTAAGCGACTTATAGCCTTTTAAGTATGTCAAAAAAATATTTTTAATATTTCGGCTTGTGGAAATCTTTCGAATCGTGTTGAATTATATATTTTTCGTTATCCTTGAATTATTTTCTTCAAAATAAAAAATAATAACCACGCTCGAGCATGTCAAAATTATGTATTTTTTTTAAAACTTTGTAGCCGTCTGATTTCATTACGTCACTCTTAAATGGTCATATTAGTTGAATATATACTCTTAGCATGTAATTAACTCACCCTATCTTAATCTGACGCGCACGACAATTTCTGATGGATATATTTTGTTTTTACGATCGCCCCTGTATAGGAAGCTCATATTTGGTGGAGGTATTTAATCGGGTACAAGGTATCTTCCGGTATATTTTTCTGACGCGCTGTAGTAACTTAAGAAATTCCCTCATGGGCTCCCCTACCACAATAATATATTTAAAGATGAGAAATAAAATAAAATACCGGTTGTTTATTACAAAGGCTACATTAATTTATGCCTATAGGGTCATTCAGATGTACAGGAACGTTAATTTATATTTTGCCATCTACTTTAAACCATAAGCAGAAAGAATAGAAAAAATGTCCTGTATAAAAGTTTTATACTTTTTCATCTTTTATCTCTTGAGCTTAAAAAAGAAATAAATAAACATCCAAAATTCAAGAAAAATGAAGAGGTAAACTTTTTAAATGGGACACACTGTACATTATGACACCATTAAAAAGATATTTTAAAAAGCTTTACAAAAATGTAACATTTCATATGTCTATCATTATTAGTTTCGAAAATATGGCCATTTGAATCTGGGTATAATTCCCATTACATCTACAGTCTTACCTTAGTGCCTATAGGGATTTGAGCTTTCATATTCGAAAACTGTTAACGATAGATATATTAAATGTGGTATATTTGTAAAGCTCTTTAATTGTAAGAAATGTACAGGATGCTTCATTTTAAAAAAATTTAACCCTTTATCTTTCTTGATTTTTTGATGTTCAATTATTTTTTATGCTTAGACGATATTGAATAAAAAAGTATTATAATTTATACAGCAAGTTTTTTTCTATCTTTTTTGCTTATAGTTAAAAGAAGGTGACAAAATATAAATGATAAGCCTGTACATATGTGGATTGAATTTAAAGCAAACTCTAATAGCAAATTTAAATCAATAGTTATTTATGTATGTATATATATATAAAAAAAAATGTTTAGATCCGACGAAACTTTGGCGTTAAGGGAAAGACCTTTTTTGACTAACTTTAGTTGATAGACATGTCAAAGCCCACGTCATTTTTACTTTTGATATTAGTGCTTCTTTATTTAAAATTAAAAGAAAAGTATAAGAAAACAAAAAAGACCCGCCTAACTTTAAAGTTTATTTACGTAAAGTAAGGTATAAATGTAAGTTTGGATCTAAATCTGGCTTTGAAAAGTTTATTTAAACAAAACGGTGGGATAAAATTAAAAGACGAAATCGGATAAAAATATACGTCAAAAGGTTTGTATGTTTGTAATCATATTTATTATTGTTCTTTTTTTCTGCGTTTACAGTCGGTAAATAAATGGTTTTTGGCAAGTGGAATTAAACAGTAGATAATGATATCGGCATTATTGACAGGTTTTCTAATTGTCCCCTATAAATAAATGACATGCTTTTTTGAATGCAATCAATTAAGCCAGTCAAATTTAGTAAAATATTTAATTTTTAAAATTGTTTCTTTTTAAATTGCCCAAATATAACAAAAACACGGTATTTTAAATAAGGTTTGGCAATGGTTAAATTAAGCATGACTAAAAAGATCCAGATAAGTTATTTTGTAAACACAGATTAGGTGGTTTTAAAGATAGTAACACGTTAGCCTCTTTTCTGCCGAAAGTTCAGGTCCCATCTTATTAAGTAAAAACGATATATTTTAAAAAATTAACAAACTAACAAAATTTGACTTTTTTAAATCACTGTGTTAAAGATAAACAAAAAAACAAAAAAAATTGTGTAGCACAAACTTACGAAATCTTAAATTAAATCTTAAGTATTTTTTTCTGTACTCGTAAAGTTCGTTAATATCGAAACAAAAGTTGTCGCTTAAAAAAATTAAAAAAAACTAAAGCGATTTGTATAAATTATTAAAACAAAAAATGGTTTTTCAAAGTTATTAATTACCTATACCTAAATACCTATGTAACTATATTTAATTTGTAATATATAGAAATAGTTTTAAATATAGACTATAGTCCAATTAAAAATATTTAGTAAAAAAAAATTGTATTTTAGTTTTATCCTACCAAATATTGTTCTAATTCACACGATTTGTCAAATTTATGACGGCTTTTCTTGCGCTCCCGTTTTGTCGGGATAAAAATCTATAAAAAGATTTCGGGTTTTAATAAAAAGTCGCTAAGTCTTTTTTACGAGGCATTTGTATAATCATGAATCTTGTTTTTATGGTTCGTGACCTGAAAAATACATATAACCAGAGGTTTTTAGCGGAAATTTACGAGCTAAAATGGAATATAATAAGTATTAAGGGGTGAGTTTTAAACATATTTTTTTATTTAAAAGGTAATTGTACAAGGTGCTTTTAATTTAAGTCGTAATATTATTAGGAGGAGTTACTGTTTCCTTTTTAAAGGTCGGCATTGTAGACAAAAATTGCGGCAAGTCGTTCTCGGTCCTGTGATGCTCTAAACTGCAAGAAAGTGTCCAGGCCTGTCTATTCTCTGATATTCTTGACGTAAAAACACTTTCTTCGATTATGTTACCTTTCTTCTATCTTTCTTTTTAACAAAGTCTTAAATATTACTACTTTTTCCCTGTATACAGTGTGTCCAAAATTGGTAGGGAATGTATTGGGATATTGGAAACTAGAAGAGATAGAAAGACGGTTAAATGAGGAAAGTTATAGACCATTTAACCTTTAATTTAATGCGGTTTTGATGACGGCCGTATCTCGTTTGGTTTTTGAGTTATTTTGAAAAAACTAAAAATGTGCATTTTAGAAAAGTGCTGTAGTTTTTTATTTCAAATAATTTTTGGAATCCGTAAAAACATTGTTAAAGCAACTTTTTAAGAGGAATACATTCCTGTATTTAGATTTTAATTTTAACGTTTCGGTTTTAAGATATCATCATCAACTTTTGTTTTTCTTATGGCCGCCATTTTGTTTTTTTCTACATTTTCAAAGAGCGTTTTATTCCCTTTAAAATGATGTATAACACTTAATTAAATTTTTTTGTTTTATGTCAAAAACATTAAAAACCATTTTTGGTCGAGTTGGCCATGACTGCCTCTAGAAACGATTGCGAAAATGTCGTTGCTAAGACGAAGTTGTCAAATATTCTCATTTAGTTACATATTTTATTGTGTTATTGGAAAATTGTGTTAAACGTATCCACAAAAATGCCGGAAATTTTTTCAAACGAAGAAACATTTGACATGTTAGTTATTTATATTAAAAATCACAGAAATGCGGAGAATGCAGCAAACAATTATTTGGAAAGTTTTCCCGAAAGACATCAACCTGGGATAAAAATGTTCTCTACACTTACTACCAACCTACTTGCATATGGAAGTTTTGAAAAACCTCGACCAAAAGAGTATCAAAAAAATAATGAAGCTCGAAATAGAAATATTCAAGAATATATTGCCGATAATCCTACATCTTCTACACGAGTGGCAAACGGCGAACTTAACATTCCGAAGTCAACCATACATCGCGTTTTAAAATTATTCCATTATCGCCCATATAAACCCACCCTTGTACAAGGGCTTAATGAGGGTGATTTTCAAAGAAGACTTCAATTTTGCCATTGGTATCGTAATAAATGTGAAGAAAACCCAATTTTTTTAGAAAAGTTTTATGGACGGACGAAAGTCATTTTACAAATTGTGGCGTATTTAACAAACATAACCACCATTACTGGGCTGTAGAAAATCCCCAATAACGGGAACAACGTAGACTGCAAGTTCGATTTGGCTTTAACGTATGGTGCGGAATTTATGGTAATAAAAACATATTAGTTATTATTTTTATTTTTTTATAATATATTTTTTTAGCAAATCACTTAATTGGGCCTTTTATTTACGAGCAGACACTGAATGGCCAAAGATATCTTAAGATGCTGCAAAACGAAATAATTCCAGCAATTAAGGAAGTAGTTCCACCAAATGATTTTAACAATTTGTGGTTTCAATAAGATGGATGTCCCGCTCACAATTCTAGGGAGGTGCACACATTTTTATCGGAAACTTTTGGTGTGAGAATTATCTCAAACAATGAGCCTGTTCCGTGGCCTGCCAGGTCTCCAGACATCACTCCTTTAGACTTTTATTTATGGGGTTATTTAAAAAATGAAATATATGAATTTGATCCTCCTGAAAATGTACAAGTTCTTGAAGACCGTTTGCGGGATGTCCTATTAAGTATAAACAGAAACACTCTTAACCGCGTTACCAGAACTGTTTTAAAGAAGTGTCAAAAGTGCATTGAAAAAACGGTGGACATTTTGAACTGTAGCGTTATTTTTTGGCAAAATTATTATTTTTTTATTATTTTATTAATATTTATTAGTTCCCTGGTTGCAACTCATGTAGAAGATATAGGATTATCGGCAAAATATTTTTGAATAATTCTATTTCGATTTTCGGTATTTTCTTGATACAATTTTGGTCGAGGTTTTTCAAAACTTCCATATGCAAGTAAGTTGGTAATGAATGTAAAGAGCATAGTTTTTCTTAGGATTTATATTTTTTTCCAATTGTTAGTGCAAATTAAAAGAAGATAAGTTTGATTTTTGTATTGTTATAGGTTGAGTTAAACACAATAATATAAAAAAGTAAATATACTAATTTTTGGTAGAAAGTACAGCTTTATATTATTATTAAATATTTTAATCTGTCATTACAAACAAAGTAAATCTCCGTCTTTGTTTGGGTACATAGGCTTTTAAAAATCAAAAATAGTTTTTTAACATAGTTTATTTTTAGGAATCAAATGGCAATTGTTTATAAAGCTATTTTCCTATGCAATCATGGCCAACTTAGCAAAAATATTTTTTTTCCTTTTTTGACATTAAACAAAAACATTTTAATAAAGTGTTGCACATCATTTTAAAGGGAAAAAACGCTCTTTAAAAATGTGCAAAAAACAAAATGGCTGCCATAAGAAAAACAAAAGTTAATGATGATATCTTAAAACCGAAACGTTGAAATTAAAATGCATGAATGTATTCGTCTTAAAAAGTTGCCCTTACAATGTTTTTACAGATTCCAAAATTTATTATTATTTTAAATAAAAACTACAGCACCTTTTCAAAAACGCACATTTTCAGTTTTTTCAAAATAACTCAAAAACCAAACGAGATACATCCGTCATTAAAACGGCATTAGATTAAGCTTTAAATGGTCTATAACTTTCCCCATTTAACCATCTTTCTATCTCTTATGGTTTCCAATATCCCAATACATTCCTTACCAATTTTGGACACACTGTATACAAGGTGGCCGAAAAGGTGACATCTATCATAAATGATAGGGCTGCTGAAGTGAGCCACTGAAGTGAGCCAAGCTCTATCGCGGTTGGTTAGGGAGTTATGGACCTTTAAAGATGGAATTAAAAAAATCCATTTTAAATTTAATTTTTATACCGTTGCCACAGTTGCAATAATATTTAAGAAACTCCATAACCTCATAATAATGCTTCTTTTTATAGGTAAACGGCTGTTCAGAGTTTTCAGTAAGTCGGGATTTTACAGGGAGTGACGATTCTTTTTTAATTTTATACAAAGATAACAAATTAAAAACTTGGTTTTTATCATTTGATTCCTGTATTTTTTCTCTACAATAAAAGAATACTTTGTTTAAATCGATATCTTGTACAGTTTTTCATATAACCGCATTAAACACAAACATACTAGCATTTTGTATTTAATAAAAAACTTAATTTATTTATAAAAAATCATTACAATATGGTAAAAATATTTAAAAGAGTTTTTATCTGTATTATAAAATTTAAGGAGCATAGAAACATTGCTTTAATTAATTTTGTCAAATTTTATTGATTTTGTCCTATTAAGTAATGTTTTTATATTACATTCAAAATGCCGGTATATTTGTATTTAAAATGCGATTTAATTTATAAAAAGTAGATATCAATTAAAACAAGGCAAATTTTTTGTAGAAGAAAAAAAAGGAATTAAATAGTCCATGTCAAACTTGTCACCTTTTTAAAAATACATACATAAAACAAAAAAAATCGGCACCCTCTGTATAAAACCGACATACTGAATAGCTGTTTACCTATAAAAGAAGCATTTATTTAGTTGCCAAAATACCATTGAAAGTGTGGAAACAGTTTAAAGGCTAAAATTAAAATAAGTTTTTATTTTTATCCATTAGATCAATAACTCCCTAACGAGGCACAATAAAAACTTTTTTTATATAAAGTACTAACATTATTTTGGCTACCTCTATAGCGCTATGGTTTATGACGTTTCCTTTTATGACACCCTGTATATAGGCTGTTACAAATTCAAACCGCATTATTGGGAGCCAAAAAACGGCAAGACATACAGATTTTCTTAAATTAAGGCAAGGAAAAATTTTTCCATTTTAGGACTTAAAAATACTTCGTGTTAAAAAAAAACTGTATAACATTGTTTGAAAAACAGCTATTTCTTTTTCTTTAGGTTAGTCAAAAAGATATTTTAAAACCAAAATGCCAATTTAACTCCCTACAAAATAAAGTTAATAAATTTAAAATGCAATACACTTACTTTAAGTTTAAATCGAAAAACAATTTTATTACACTTTACAAACCTTTAAATTAAAAACCCAAAAGTAACTTTTTTTACCACTTTGAAGCTTTTTTTTACACTTTAAATTAGTGTTTTGTTTCCATGCCTTCTACAATTATCTTAAATATCAATTTATGCAATGTAACTGTAAACGCGACATCAACTGAACCAAACGATCAAGTTACCTTTGATTTCGTCATTATTTCTTTTAGTTCATGTTTCACTAAATTTGACAGTTTGCAAATATATTTAATAGAAATTATTTAAAATTATAAGTAATTATAAATGTGGATCATCAAGAAATTAAAAATGAATTTATTCTGTTTTAGTATTATTTTTACAAAAAGTAAGTACATACAGTTTTCTAAAATTAAATTATAAATGCATAGTTATGCAGAGGATAATTGTCTCCTAAAAAATAAGATAGGTATGCTGCCCAAATTTAAATTAATAAGTTCAGATAAAATAAAACATGTATAGAATGGTATTTAGAAAAATTTTAATACATTCGTAAAAAAATATAGTATGTCACACATGCATAAAGTGTCTTTTTTACTCATGGGATTGCCGCACTCGCTTAACGGCTCGTGCTGTCAAACTTTCCATTCGTAAAAAAGTATCACTTTATGCACTTGTTACATAAATTAATATTTTTATAAAATTTCGTGAAATTGGGCTTATTTTTTCTGTTTCATAAAAAAACGAAAATACGGTCAATTTGAAAAAATGCTTTATATTTTATTATTTTGATACGTATTTGTAACATTTTATTTTTTTAATATTGCAAGTTGTTAGTTAAATAATAATGGGCAATAATTTTAGGTATTTTAATAAAAATTTAACTTAAATATATACAGGGTTATTAGAAAAAACCGGAACGGTGGATTATCTCAGAAACCGTTAAATATAAATGAATCAAATTTTGTGCGAATGGGAAACTGAACATAAGGTATTTAAAAATTATATTTGTGAGATTGCCAAGTTTAGAGTTTTCTCTCTAGGTTGGGAATTTTAAAATTTTAAATCGAATACCCTATTTTTATTATTGTAATCAATTATTTGTATTAACTTTATTAAAACCTAATATTATCGTTTTATAACTCCTGCCAATTTCGGAAATATGACATGAAGCTTGAATATAGAAACGACCAGGTATGGTCAATTATCTTAAAAACTATCCAACCGAAATTTATCAAAGTTAGTACAGGGGAGTAACTGGACATTTTAAATTCAGAAATTTTATAATTAAATTTCCTTATTACCTTTCCTTTATCTTTATCTTTAAAACATCGCAAAGATGCTATACCTAAATTTAGAAGGTTTATCTTCACCCCTGTACCAATTTTGTAGCCGTTTTTGTATTAATTTCGAAAAAAAAAAATGATACCATATCTCCAAAATCAACAAGAGTAAAAAACGATAATATTAGGTCATAATACAGTTAATACAGGCAATTAATTGCAATAATAAAAAATAGGGTATTCCATTTAAAATTTTAAAATTCCCTTAGCTATAGGGAAAACTATAAAATTGGCAACATTGCAAAAACAATTTTTTAATTCTTTATGTTTTTTTGCACAAAATTTGGTTTATTTATATTTAACGGTTGCTGAGTTAATTCACCGTTCCGGTTTTTTCTACTTACCCGGTATAATTTTACCTAATAGAATAAAAGGAAACCTGTACTAACATGGGTTGTCTTCTTTCCGAATTCTAACAATAAAAATATTTTATTATATCTCCAAAAACAAAGATAAAGTTAACATGTCAATATATGTATATTTATAACGAACAACTTACCAAACACTTGGTATTGCAAATCACGCGATCTGTCAAATTAACAATGACTTTTTACGCTCCTGTTCCGCCTGTTAAAACCTCTAAAAGAAAACTCGAGCTTTATGTAACAAAAGTCGATATTTCTTTTCGAGGTATTTGTATTATTGAAACCATAATTTTTCTAATTAAAAAATTGTTTAAGACAAATAATGTAAAAAGAACGAAATTTTGACCTTAAAAAATAAGGGACCAGTTTAAAGTCTGCAATCTCTAGCTATTTTATACAGTGCTTGTTTAAAGTTAGGACCCCTCCTAACTTTTAAATTGTTTGGTAATTTTTTATTAAAATTTAAGTTCTTTAGTAAGACAACATGAACCAAATTTTAGACAAGAAATAACAGATATAAATGTCAAAATGACATCTTGGCGCCATTTTGAAAGAAGAATTAAATGGAAAGGGAGATCTTGTGGCACATCATTTTAAAGCTGCTGACGAGTTCTTTATAACCCCAGAAAATAAATTCAACACTTTAATCCACAAAAAATGGCGGTACTTTGAAAATTACCTGAATACCTGATTTGGATGGCCATATCATTAAAACTAATAAAGTTAGATATACCCAATTTGGTATTTTCTTAAAGGTCCTTTTGTATCTTTGTAATGGTGATCTAATATACAGGGTGCGTCATTAAAAAATCTGTACTTTTTGTCCTACTTTGTATAGTATTACCAATATTACCACTAAATGAATTTTTAAAAGAGCTTTAAGAAAATACTACGCTATGTGTATCTAACTTAAATAGATTTGAAAATACAGCTATCTAATTAAGGTATTCAGGTAATTTTTAAAGTACTGCCATTTTGTAGTAGGTAAAGGTATTGACTTTATATTCTGGGGTTATAAAGTACTCGTCAGGAGCTTTAAAATGATGTGCTACAAGATCCCCCTTTCCATTTAATTTTTCTTTCAAAATGGCGCCCAGCTGTCAGTTTAACATTTACATCTGTCATTTAGTATCTAAAATTTGGTTTATGTTGTCTTACTAAAGTCCTCAAACTTTAATGAAAAAATACCAAACAATTCAGGAGTTAAGAGGGGGTTCAGAATTTAGACAAGCACTGTATAATACAAAAATAGGATAAATGTCGCAAAAGTTCTATTTTTCAGTGTTAAATTTAAATTAAACAATTTTTTGTCATGTTTACATTCATGGGAGAGTGTTCACATCTAATAAAAAATGTTTCTATTCAATTCAAAGGTTCTTTAAGCTTCCAACTTCAGTATTAGGGTGCTAAATATTCTTATGTAGCACATAATTAATAAAAAATAACTTAACCCTTAATTCTATTTTACTGCTGACCAAATATTGTGACCAAATGACCAATCGTGACCAATTCATGATCAATTCGTAACCAATTGTTACGGCATGAAACGGTCTCCAAATATTGATGTTAAAGTAATAACTATATTTTTATAGCAAAGAGTGACCTCAAAATTTTAAACTCCTTTCATTTATAACAGTATCTGATCAAATATTAAATACTCATGACCTAATCGTTACTAGCTTTCAGACTTTTTTTATATAGTTTTTAATTTTGAACCGTTCACAAGATTGTCTCGTTCTTTAAATACAGAACTCCTTTAATCTTGCTGACCAATTAATTAATCGTTATGACCAATGTCATTTTGTGATCAATTGCATCCTTTTGATTGAGCCATGTATGGTTAATTTATGGCGCTAAACATTTTTACATGATCTTGATATTTTAGACATGATGTAAAAGTGGGTGTATGTGTTATGGTAAATGTGGATAGTTCGGTTATTATGTACAATTACCGGGAACTATGCATAATTACCAGTGTCGTGGTAAAGGTTGTAAAAACCTTCGAATTAATCACATTTACCGGCCATTATATAAAATTACCATACCCCTTTAGTAAATGTAGTAAATAATGCAATCAAACATCAGAATCAATTGTGAAAACTGGGAAATAAATAGGGTGCTGCCAATTTAAAAAAAGGCGTTTCTAACCAAAACTAACCTGTCCGTGACTTCGGGCACGTTGAATTTTATTTAAAACAATCCACTACATATAAAAAACTATTAGTGAAAACAACGAGGTCTAGACGCTAATACGTGCGTGGCTGCAAGTATCACCCTCCCCGGGACCCGTCCGCGCCGTTCCCTCAACATTCCAAAGCTTATGTCAACATTTACCACAGTCACGCGGAAGTTTTATATAATTACCGGTAAATGTGGGTAATTCACTATATTTACCATGTGCGTTGGTAATTATCTATAATTACTGGTAATTATAGATAATTACCGATTGCTTACGTTTACCGTGACATATGCATGACCAATTCGTCACACTTAGTAACCATTTATGACCATTTTGTGACCAATTCAGAGCTGTTTCAAATTTCACATTTTAGGCTGCTAAATTGATGGGGCTCACTCACTTAAGCGTGGATCTGATTTCTTTATCAACTAAACATCAAGAAATAGATCGAGATACGCATCTTAGTTTAGCCAATCCCCTATAATTGTAACAAAAAAAAACCTGTACAAGTTATTTTTTATTGCCTATTTACAAAAATACTTTAATGTGGTAATAAAGCTTATTCGTATTTCGATTTCGGCATTAAAATACGGTTGATTTTCTGCCACTGCCAAAAATAATAACCCGTAATTATCCGTATTTTCCATTAATTTTATTTTTGGTTACAGCTATCCGCTGTCAATTTTTGTAACATAACTTTCAACTTGACTGTAATTGTCTTTTAAATTTGCATGCATATTTTTTGAAAACATGATTTTTATAGCTTGGTTGGTTCATTTTGCAATTTATACTGTTGCCAGAAGGTAATAAAACATCGAGTTTAACTGTGTAAGTGGTCAAAGCTACCAAATAAAATGAGCATTACCTCATAAAAAATTTGTGGTATATTACTAGAGATGTTTGCGAGATGGATGAAAGCAATGTTTAAAAAATTATTGGTATTTGATTTTTACATTTAAGGCCTCGGCTATATTTAGTGGTAAGCGGCGCCTTGATATCAATTTACATACATTAAAAATGCTCCGCTAATAGTATTTGTTTGGTTCTATGGGGCGAGCGGCAGGGTTTTTTTTTGCTTGCGAACCACTCCCACAAATTAAAAAAATGCTTTATTTCTTACTTTTAATAACATATAACCTATTTATTAGGGCCAAAATAGACTACTTACTAATATAGGATATATGTAGTAACTAACTTAGTCCACTTTGGCCCTGATAAATAAGTCTTATGGTATTAAAAACATGTGAAAGATTTTTTCTTAAATTTGTAAAATGGTTTGCTCTCGTTCTTAATGCCTCATTATTTATGTTATCCTAATTGGGCACTAGGCTCCTTATTTTAATGGTCTAAAATCGCTTTCAGGTGAAACACCCTTATTTAAAATAAAAATTCAGTTTGAAATTTTGTACAACCTTATGTATTTTCCTCAAGGGGAAAATTACCTGTAAAATGTTGAGTTTCTTTATATGTTACTATAGTCCTTTAAGAACACGTCACTAAAATTTTAGAACATAATTTTCAGTATTTCAAAGATTACAGAGTCGGTAAGTTACTATAATAATTGCATTCTTATGTAGATACCTATTTAAACTTTAAACGCGTTTTTTTTTAAACTGTTTTTTAAAATTGGCGGGCACGATATATCAACAAAATTATTTAACGATCTGAAATTTTGCACACATCTTTTTAACAACAGTACTTTCTATGTAAACCTTCCAAAACATTTTTGAAAAAATAATTTTTTTATACAAAACCATGGAAAAATTAGGCCAAAAAGTCATTTTATTTTTTCAAGCATTGTATTCGCTTTTTTTACTTTTTTTTAGGTTCGCCGACAAATTATGACATTAATAAACACTAAAAACAATAGTTTTTAATTTTCAAATTCATAGAACTGATGCTAGAGTGTCCGCAGATTAGGAAGTCTCTCTGCGACCTTAGTAGAAGAATTTAGCGTACAGCCGCCATTTTCAATAATTAAAATGAAAAAATCTTATAATATTTTAATATTTTAGTGGACTACATAACAATTATTGAAAATACCTATATAATGACTTTTTCATTAGGAAAAAACATAAAAATCAATAAAAATTTAAGCATTTACAGGTATCTTCACATTAAATATCGAACTTAAAATATAAAAATTGCGAAATAGTCTCGAAATAATGGTTTATGTGTTACACATATTTTAAAATAGGTAAACGTTTTTCTCATTTTATACATTTATGATTCTTAATCTTTTGAAACTTGAGCTGTCTATTTTACTTACTATATTTTTTATCATTCAGTATAATTCATAGGCATTTAAATTGTATTTATTGTTGTAATCCCACACAGTGACATTTAATTTAAAATGTTTAATTTGGTTCTCGTTGCCTAAATAAGTTAATTAGGGAAAGCCTTTGATTCTGGTCAAATATATGACTTCTTTATTTAACACTCTGTATACCGTCTTAACGTTTGGAAAATAGGGTGGTCAAGTTTTAAAACAATGGGCTTATTTACCACTGCGCATCTTAAAACTTAAACCAGTTAAGAAATAAGTTTTTTAAAGTTATTTTTTAAAAATCATCTTAGGAACTCACATTCCAAAAGATAAGCATCTAATTTAATAAATAATAGTTTAAAAACTAAAAGACACGCTTATATGCAACCGAACTAAAAATTAGAACATAATTTTTCATTACAAAGAGTTTGTCACTCAGAGTAAAAAGCGTAAGTGCATTTTACTATTTTTTCATAACTTTTCCTCATAGATATTTGCAAATAGAATAATTATAACATTTAATATATTAAGCACCCTACGCTTTTATTCTGAAGTGACAAACTCTTTTGTAATGAAAAATTATGTTCTAATTTTTAGTTCGGTTGCATATAAAAGCGTGTTTTTTAGTTTTTTTAAACTATTATTTATTTTTCATTTTTTAGTTCGATATATCAATTAGTTTTTTAAAAATAAATGCTCCAGTTTATTCACTAAAAATTCCTTCGCCATTTTGTCAAGAGACACAGAGGATCTGTAAAGGAATTTATTTATCCTGGCGGTCGTAATCAGGATAACGGGATACTGTTTTTAAATTATTGCATTGTCATCGGTCCTTGATACGTGTGCAAAGTTTCAAAGAAATTGAATCGCTGGAAGTTGGTAAAAAATTAGGCTCAAAAGATTCCGTTACATAGATAGATAGATAGATAGATAGATAGATAGATAGATAGTTACAAACCCAAGCTAATAAAAGCGTGTTAAAAACATTCTGTATGGCTTGAGAAATGATCATATAGAAAATGTTTATTTTTAAATTTTGATATCTTTTACCAAGTGTATCTTTTATATAAAAAAAAATGTAAAAAAATATGTTGAAGAATAAGATCTTTTATTTAAAAGTTACATACAGAGTGGGAAAAAGTTATTTTGTTTTTAATTTGTTTAAGATTGTAGCATTCACTTTTACTGAATTTGTTAGCTATCGAATGCTACGTATATTTTCAAATACTACATATGGGTTTGGATAGTTTGAATAAATATTTTGTTTTTATTTAGATATTTAATGTATAATAGATGTAATAATAAGTTAATACCTACTTGCCTCAGTATAAATAAGTAAAAACAAAAAGCAGACGGTCTAAGGTTTTAGTTAATTTTCATTTCATATTGTTTTGGTTAGTTCTGGTTAGTCTCTGGCTTATGACAAAACATCTGGATTGTATGTTTAGTCATAATTTTTATTAAATAGGGCTCCAAGAAGTTCTTTTCTGGGGTTTCATGTCAAAATGTAAACAAACTTATGATTATGTTAGCTGTCAGATTTGAGGTTATATTGTTCCGTCTTTCTAATTCAAATGTCTCTCATTGTCTGGCAATTGCCTTGTAGCAACGCCATTAAGAAAGAAGTATCGAATATTTTACTTAAAAATCTAACCCATTTGCCCTAATGTCAAAATTTCGAACTTTCAAGGTCCTATCGAAGGCCGTTGAGACACTTGTTGAATGACTTGGCCTTTTCCCTGCCCGACTCTAAAGCGGCGAGGAAGTCGCGGGCAGTCCTTTTCTTTCTTTTTTTTTTTTGTCCAAAACCCCTAAATGATCTGAAGAAGGGTTGGACGTTTTGGAAGGGTGATTTTAATTTCTTATGGTAAGTTGATTCGTTTTCTTTCGAAAATCACCAGGGTTTAAAAACCATGTGTCTAATTTTTTAGGATCTGTAAAAAAAAGGATTGGGATTTACCTTTTTACGCCGTGGAATTTGGTTAATTTTTTTATCATCAATGAGACAGTTTCACCAATGAGGTATGTAAACTTTATTAAAAATTTAATTATTTAACAAAATAAGTAATGCGGGCATTTCTTCTTTTTAGGGTTTATTTAAGTTTCCAGTTTAAATCTCAAGTTTAAGTATGAGGCTTTTTCTTCAATTGATAAATTTTTTTACCAACCAATGGGTGTTGGTTTTGGACGTTTTCTTCAGTCGATTTTTGATGTATGCTGACCGTTTTTATTTAAACTAATCCTTGCTGGTTTAGTCCAGAGCTGTATATAGTTGTACATAAGCAGAGATGAGATATCCAAGAAGTCAACTTTAGTTTTGAGAGAACAAGACAACGAGGGATAACCGATCAGGCCAGATTTTTAAATTACTATAATATTGTTTATAATTAACATACCTATTTTCTAAAATAACTATTTCAAATTCTTTTATAAATAAAAAAAAAATATAGAGAGAGACTCTCAATTTACATTATAAACATACATTTTAACAACTTTTGTGATGCCTTCTCGGTAATTTTTTTATTTCACTCTATAAAAGTCTCCCATGCGCCAAGGTTCTAGAACACTTCGCTAGTAGGGACCCCTTTTTAATTAAAGCTAATTTTAAACTTGAAATTGCCAAGAGTGGCTAGGTACTATTATTTTTTATTCCTTTTTATAACCTCGTGTAAAACGTTCTCATATTTTTGTATTGTACAAAATTAAGTATAAATAACTATTTTTAATTTATTTAAAAACCTATACAGGGTTTAATTAAAATAAATGTTTTAGTGGTTTTGGATAACCCCTTTTGTTTTATTCCTAACCAGGTGCTTCCAATTTCTTTTAAAATACCAACTGTGTTTACTACTTAAGTGTTTCCTAGATGTACACTGAGTATTCCCTCTAAATAATAAATCTAGGTGGCGCCCAATATTTTTTAAAGAACAAGAAGAAAGGATATACAATCGATCCGGAGTGGTCGACTTACCCTGCCTCCGACACAAGAGCTGCCGTTCGCACAGTGAAAAACCTACCATAAAAGGTACGCCACACAAAATGACGCCCTAAAGCGTGGGGCTTTGTATATCCTTTTTTTATATAAATTTTCAATTTTTTCATATAATTGAAAGCACTGGTTTGGTAATAAGTACTACAGGGTGTTGATTTAAATTTAAAGTTTTTCTTTACTTTTGTTTGCATTAAGTAATATTTAGCTAAATATTTTTAATTAAATTTAAATCTCTGCTTATACTTTCATAACCAAATTTTTATACGAAACCCTCATTGGTTAAAATTTTATTGGTCAATATCCATTTTTAGTATTTTTTTGAATCCTTAGTGCAAGGATTTGGTATTTTTTATGGTATCGTAAAGAAGCTAGTCGAGATAGATTACTTTATAGTTTCGCTTAAACATTTTTAGGTACGGTCTAATTATTATTACTTATATGGTTACATTGTTTTTCTGCATCTACATTTAATTAGCTTTGGCCAGCCATTTATTTCTTTCTCTTAAACTTGGACAAAGTTGTGAATGATATAGGCCTTTATAATTTTTTATGAGACAGTCACTACTCTTTTCAACTTTTTTACATTTGGTACTTATAAAAAAATTTTCAAGTTTTACACTTTACTTTTTTTTGCTATTGTTGGTTCAGTGACTTGAATTCTTTTATGGTGAATTTTTTTATCAGCATATAGTATGGTGTTGAATATATACAGGTTGGATTTTTTTTAATTTTTGAATTAAATTAAATTCATTATACCAGGTGAAACAAATATTTTGATTTCATACTTGCATTTTTAAGATTTTTTTATTTATTTGAAACTTGTTAGTGTCATATATTTATATACAGGGTGGCACAAATATTTTGTTTCCATAATTTAAAATATTTTTTTAATTTTTAATTTAATTGATTTTTGGCTGTTGTTTCCCACAATTTAAAATATTTTAACTTTTCATTTTAACTTTTTGAAAATTTAATTTTTTCTGAAATTTAGTTATAAAGTTATTATCATTTGTCATCATGGACGTGTATGGTTTTCAACCAAATCATTTATTAGAGGCCGAACTTGACTACGAACTTAAAATTCGTCTAGTTACTTCAAACCGGTTAGTTGCAGACAAGCGTAAAATATTGTCACGTCTTTTAAAAGGAGAACGGTCGGAACCGGGAAAAATATAAATTTAACTCTTTGCACTCTAGTTTTTGCAGAAGAAAAGGTTGCCATCGAGCGTAGTATTGCTTCTATTGAAAGAGTGATAGATGATTTTGACGGGAATGCAAATGATTCAGCTTTTGCTAGAATCAAATCGCGTTTAGCTCATGTAATCGGTCGTGTAAAAAGAATTCCTCTACCTGCAGATGAAACCGAAGCTGCTAATATTTTTCTTATGCGCAAGAAACAACCGCGACTTGTTTGCTGTTAGAGTCAAATCTTTTGACAAGGTCACACCTGGCCAAGAGCCTGAACCTTTGACAACCGCCGTCCCTGTCATTAATGTAGCTGCACCGATTGTACACTGTGCAACGCGTAACTTACCAATTAGCGAATGGCAAGTCAGCTTTAATGGCGAGTCTAAAAACTTTATCCTTTTTTAGAAAGATTAACAGAATTGGCGCAGGCGCGTAATGTTTCAAATCAAGATTTATTTAATTCTGCTGCGGAATTCTTTGTCGGTGACGCGTTCGTGTGGTACCGAAGTGTTAAAACTTCAGTACAAGATTGGGATTCTTTAGTAGCTCGATTAAAGAAAGATTTTTTACATGATGACATTGATGATGAACTGTGGGAACAGATTAAGAAAAGGAAACAAAAGAAAAATGAATCAACAGTAGTTTTTATAGCTCATTTACAGGCTCTTTTTGCTAGATTATCCCGACCTCCTGTAGAAGTTTCTAAAATTAAACATATTAAAGGAAATCTTTTGCCAGAATTTATTAGTCGTTTAGCCTTATGTAATATTAATACAGTTGCTGAACTTTCTGATTTGTGTCGAAAGCTGGAAGAAGCTGATTATCTTAAGGATAAGAGTAGACCAAAAGAGGAAGTTTCCAGTTTTGAGCAAAATAACAATTCTTTTAATAAATTTCGCAACTCAGGTGGAAAGTGGAATAATAATAGCAATAAATCTCGTAAAGTTAATAATCAGTCATCTCAAAGTAATTTACCACATTCTTCTCCGTCTGGTTCCCAAAATAGAAATAGTAATCAAAATGTTTCTTTAGCTAAAAATAAAGATAATAAACCTAAACCTTCATTAGTCTGTTGGAATTGTAAATTAGCTAATCATACTTATTTAAACTGTAAAGCTCCGAGGAGTATGTTTTGTTTTAAGTGCGGGGAGGCAAATGTCAAAACTTCAACATGCCCTAAGTGTTCAAAAAACTAATAAGGGAGGTGTCTCCTAGAGGCAGACTCACTTTTCCCTTAAGGACCGCCTCTTCTAATTTTAATAAACCTTCTAAAAAATTCTTTTAATTCTAAAACTTTTTATAAAAATCCTTCACATTTAAATTCTTTAAGTTCAATTCAAGATTCAGTTAAGAAAAATTATTTTAACCAGACAGATTGGAAAATTTGGCTAAAGAGAGTTTCTGAGTTTATGAGTTCAAATAAAACTTCTTTATTTTCTGATAAAAATCAAGTTTCACCTTTATTTGTAAATAAACACTTAGATAATAGACCGTATATAAATGTTAAGTTAATGGATATTGATATTACTGTCTTATTGGATTCTGGAGCTACTTCTTCTGTAGTAGGTTCAAGAGGAGTAGAAATTTTAGGTCAATTAGGTCTTAAGATTTTTCCGGCTAAGATTAGAAATATTTGTACTGCTGATGGTAAGCAACAGTATGTCAAGGGTATGGTTGACTTGCCACTTGTTGTTGACAATTGTTGTCAAGTTATTAATGCGTTAGTGGTACCGTCTTTACCACAGCCTTTTATATTTGGGTGTGATTTTGCGAAAAAATTTGGGATTTTAATCAATTTTCGAAATAATTCATGGCACGTGCAGACTAGGTGTAATAAGTCTGAATTAAATGTTTTAGATAATACTTCAGGCAATTCGTTTATTGAATCTTTTCCTTGTTTAAATTCTCTGGATGACCTCTCTCGAAAAGATCATTTACAGGCAGAAAAGGTGATAGCTTCTTTTGAAGAAATTAATAGTGAAGACAGGTTGGGTCGCACA
This sequence comes from Listronotus bonariensis, assembly GCA_014170235.1. Lineage (NCBI taxonomy): Eukaryota > Metazoa > Arthropoda > Insecta > Coleoptera > Curculionidae > Listronotus > Listronotus bonariensis. Next base: position 26,777 of record JACEGR010004758.1, on the reverse strand, counting down.
AATAAAATCACATTGACCATCGATACAGGTGATGCTCCTCCATTTAAGAAAAGACCTTTTCCAATGTCTCCGTACATGTCAAAAATTCTTAATGAAGAGCTAGATGAGATGCTAAAGTTAGGCGTTGTTGAACCAAGTCAAAGCGCGTGGTGCTCACCGGTCTTGTTGGTTAAAAAACCAAGTGGAGAATACAGATTGTGCTTCGATGGACGCCCGCTTAATAATTTAAGTAAACAGGATAGTTATCCCATGCCAAATATAGATCGAATTCTTACTTCACTTCGTCATGCTAAGTATATTTCTTCAATTGACCTTCGTAAAGCTTTTTGGCAAATTCCGTTAGATGAATCGTCTAAGGAAAAAACAGCTTTCGCAGTTGTTGGTAGAGGCCTTTTTCAGTTTGTTACGATGCCTTTTGGTCTTAAGAATGCTGCGCAGACTCAGCAACGTTTAGTTGATGCAATTTTTGGTCCTCGTTATGAGCCAAATATATTTACATATTTGGATGACATTTTAGTAGTTTCAGAAGATTTTGATTCTCATCTTCGGTTGTTGTCAGAAGTTAAAGAGAAACTCAAAGAAGCTGGTTTGACAATTAATTTAAAAAAGTGCGATTTTTTCAAAACTTCTTTAAAATTTTTAGGCTATGTTGTGGGTTCGAATTCTTTACGTACTGACCCTGAAAAGGTATCCGCAATGGTTAATTACCCGAGGCCCAGAACTACTACCGAGATTAAACGTTTCGTTGGTCTTTGTTCTTGGTATAGGAGGTTTATAAAGGATTTTTCAACATTGATGTCTCCGATCAACGATCTTTTAAAAGGTAGAAAAAGGGGCAACCAATTCAGTGGAATAGTGCTGCAGAGGATTCGTTCATCAAAATCAAACAACTTTTAGTTTCAGCTCCTATTTTGTCTCAACCAGATTTCTCTCAGCGTTTCTATATTCAAAGTGATGCTAGCCAAACTGGTCTTGGCGGAATCTTAACTCAGGTAATTGATGGTGAAGAAAGAGTCATTGCTTATGCAAGTAGATCATTATCCAGGGCAGAGCGTAATTACTCTGTGACTGAGCGCGAATGTCTTGGGGTTCTGTTTAATATTGAAAAGTTTCGTGGTTTTATTGAAGGGGCTCATTTCACTGTCATTACTGATCACTATAGTTTATTGTGGCTCAATTCACTTCAAAATCCAAGTGGAAAGTTAGCACGTTGGGCTGTTCGACTTAGACAGCATAATTTTGACATACAACATAGGAAGGGAGATCAACTGAAAGTCGCAGATGCTCTATCACGAATTCCAAATCCAGAGGATCCTGAAGATTCTAGAGGTAGTGCTGATGAAGAGGTAGTTGTTGGTACGTTGGACGTAGACCGTATTGATCCGTGGTATGATAACTTACGTCAGAAAATTTTAGACTCACCTGATAATTATCCACAATGGAAAGTTGAAAATGACTTTGTTTTTAAGTTTGTTCCGAATTGTTTGCCTATAAAAGTTAATATTCCGGAGTGGAAGTATTTGGTTCCTAAACCTCAACGAGTTGAAATCATCGATTCTTGTCACAGCCCTCCAAGTTGTGGTCACTTTGGTTTTTATAAAACTTTTCATCGGTTGCAAGAACGATATTATTGGCCTAAGATGCGTCAAGATGTCTTGAGGTTCGTGAAGAGTTGTGAAACTTGTGGAGCTCAAAAGGCACCAAATAGCTCTCCTATGGGACATATGGGTAAGGAAAAATCTGTTAGTTATCCTTTCCAGGTCATAGCTGTAGATCTGATTGGTCCTCTTCCTCGTTCAAAGAAAGGGAACAAATGGCTTTTGGTTGTGGCATGTTGGTTCACAAAATATACCTTGTTATTTCCTTTAAGAAGTTCTAAGACACGTTACATTGAGGATATTTTAGAAGATAAAGTTTTTCATGTTCATGGTCCACCATCTATTTTAATATGTGATAATGGTACACAGTTCACTTCTAAAACTTTCAAAAATTTAAGTACCACTTATGATTTCAATATTCGATTTAATCCGGTATACTCACCCCAATGTAATTTTGTTGAGAGGAATAATAGGACTATTGGTACGGCAATTCGTAGTTACATTGACAGTCATGACAATTGGGATAAACACATAGCTAAAATTCAACAAGCCATTAATACGTCAAAACATGAGGTCACAGGTTTTACTCCTGCATTTTTAGTGTATGGTAGACATATTCCGTTGTCTGGAAATTATTATAAAGATTTGAATTTAGACGTCAGAGTAGACGATGAAATAATTCCAGGTGATAGAGATGGCTATGCTGCTAATTTGCAGGGCTTAAAAGATATTTTTGTTGATGTCAGGAATAGGATCCATAAGGCCTATGAGCGTAATTCTCGCCAATACAATCTTAGAAAACGAGATATTTCTTTTAATGTGGGCGATCATGTATGGCGCCGAAATAAAATCCTCTCTAGTGCTGTAGATAAATTTACCTCTAAATTAGTTCCCAAATATGTTCATTGTGTAGTTCGTAAGAAACTTTCTAATCTTGTTTATGATTTAGATAATGTGGACGGTTCCAAAGCTGGAAAGTGGCACATTAAAGACCTAAAACCTTTCAATTCTCCTACATTAGACTCTTCTGATTCTGATCTTTCAGAAGAAGAGTAATTTTATCGTATTTTCAGTATTTAGTTGCAAAATTGGGAGTATAGCTCCATATCTATCATTTTTATGATAATTATTTCGTTTCCATTTTGGAGAGTGGCCATATCCAAAGTGTATTTCTTTTATAAAGTTTCCATTTTTATAGTTGTTGACTCAACATACCAAAGTCGGTTGTTTGAGTAGTGAGTTTTCCTTATGGAAGAATAATATTGGTATTTTGCAACTTATTTATTAACTATATAGTTCTTTTTCCAAAACAGTTTTTTTAGAAAGAATATTTAGAGATATCTTTTACAGTTTTAAAATAATACGAATAAATACTGTATTAAAGTGAAAGTTTATAGTTTTTGCTTGTTGAAGCATATTTTGGTGAATACTTTAAAGTTAAGATATACAGTTTTTTCTTGCTTTTTGAAGCATATTTAGGATATTCCGTTATTGCAGTTATTTTATTTTTCTGGCAAGTTTAATTATATTTTGCATTTTGTTTGTGGTTAACAGACGCTGGGGACTGATGCAAATCGTTGCATTGCACGTTCACTCCCGTGTGGGTGACAGCAGTTTGCATGGCTGGCGAAGGCGATAAGTGTTCTGCTGAGGCGAAAGCCAAGTCGGTGTCTAAGCCCAGGCGGTTGCCTGATTTTTTTGTTTTTGATTTTTGGCGAGGCTTAGACTTAATGTTGGTCGCCGGCGCGAGTATAGAGCGAGTTTTGCCCAGGATAGATTTGAATGTCCGAGTCGCTGTGTAAACAGATTCTGGTCTGTCCGCCAAAATTTGTTAAGCCCAAACCAAGTTCAGTAAAACTTTGCAGTTATATTTTTTTGCTCTTGTGAGGCGATTGAACTTTAGGTTCAATCATTTTGATTTTTTGTTCACCAACAATCCTTGTAAATATTTAGGAGAGTCTTTGGGAACACTGTCTGGTGTGTGTAGGTGGAAGGTTCTTTGGGATTCGCAAATGCAGGGGACAACTTCAAGTCGTTGCATTGCACGTTCACTCCCGTGTGGGTGACAGCAGTTTGCATGGCTGGCGATGGCAATAAGTGTTCTGCTGAGGTGAAAGCCAAGTCGGTGTCTAAGTCCAGGCGGTTGCCTGATTTTTTGTTTTTGATTTTTGGCGAGGTTTAGACTTAATGTTGGTCGCCGGCGCGAGTATAGAGCGAGTTTTGCCCAGGATTGATTTGAATGTCCGAGTCGCTGTGCAAACAGATTTTGATCTGTCCGCCAAAATTTGCCAAGCCCAAAACCAGGTTCGATTAGACCTTTCAGTTGTTTTTTTTTGCCTTGTGTTGCGGCTGAACTTTATGTTCAAATTTTTTGATTTTTGTGTTCACCAAACACTCGTTGTAGATAAATATTTGTAGGTGAAAGTTCTATTTTGAATGAAATAGAATTTATTGTAAATTTTTGAAATTGCCCATGTTGTCTATTGTAAACATATTTGTAACAGTTATAGGAATTTTCAAATGTTTCATTTTGAGACTTATATATATTTCTTTTTAATTTCAATTTAAAGTCTAAATTGTAACCTGATCTTGTTGGCTTTTCTTTAGTAAAATCAGATTTTGCTTTATTTAATTTTGGAGTTGATTGGACGAGCTTTTAACCGATTGTGACTTTTACCGAATCCGACTTTCCCCGAAGTTGACTTTTCTCTTTTTCCTACTTTTAGTGTTTTACCGATGGTGCCTTCCGCAAAGGACGAGTGATACGCGTAGATATCAACCCAGTCATACTTCCCAAAATTATTGTTGAGGATTCTTCCAAAAATATGATCAAAATTCTGCCAAAGTTTTTTTACTAGTCTCCAGGATTATTTTAAAGATGCTTTTAAGATTGTTTTCAAAATTGATTCCAGTATAATTCTGAAATTATAATTAAAATTAAGTTAGAAATTTATTTAAATATCCTATCAGGATAGTCTATTTTTTTCGGAGAGGGGTAAATGTAGCATTCACTTTTACTGAATTTGTTAGCTATCGAATGCTACGTATATTTTCAAATACTACATATGGGTTTGGATAGTTTGAATAAATATTTTGTTTTTTATTTAGATATTTAATGTATAATAGATGTAATAATAAGTTAATACCTACTTGCCAGTATAAATAAGTAAAAACAAAAAGCAGACGGTCTAAGGTTTTAGTTAATTTTCATTTCATATTGTTTTGGTTAAGTAATTTCTGTGTTTCGATACCCTTGTTAACAAAACATCTGGATTGTATGTTTAGTCATAATTTTTATTAAATAGGGCTCCAAGAAGTTCTTTTCTGGGGTTTCATGTCAAAAATGTAAACAAACTTATGATTATGTTAGCTGTCAGATTTAAGGTTATATTGTTCCGTCTTTCTAATTCAAATGTCTCTCATTGTCTGGCAATTGCCTTGTAGCAACGCCATTAAGAAAGAAGTATCGAATATTTTACTTAAAAATCTAACCCATTTGCCCTAATGTCAAAATTTCGAACTTTCAAGGTCCTATCGAAGGCCGTTGAGACACTTGTTGAATGACTTGGCCTTTTCCTGCCCGACTCTAAAGCGGCGAGGAAGTCGCGGGCAGTCCTTTTCTTTCTTTTTTTTTTTTGTCCAAAACCCCTAAATGATCTGAAGAAGGGTTGGACGTTTTGGAAGGGTGATTTTAATTTCTTATGGTAAGTTGATTCGTTTTCTTTCGAAAATCACCAGGGTTTAAAAACCATGTGTCTTATTTTTTAGGATCTGTAAAAAAAAGGATTGGGATTTACCTTTTACGCCGTGGAATTTGGTTAATTTTTTTATCATCAATGAGACAGTTTCACCAATGAGGTATGTAAACTTTATTAAAAATTTAATTATTTAACAAAATAAGTAATGCGGGCATTTCTTCTTTTTAGGGTTTATTTAGGTTTCCAGTTTAAATCTCAAGTTTAAGTATGAGGCTTTTTCTTCAATTGATAAATTTTTTTACCAACCAATGGGTGTTGGTTTTGGACGTTTTCTTCAGTCGATTTTTGATGTATGCTGACCGTTTTTATTTAAACTAATCCTTGCTGGTTTAGTCCAGAGCTGTATATAGTTGTACATAAGCAGAGATGAGATATCCAAGAAGTCAACTTTATTCTTGAGAGAACAAGACAACGAGGGATAACCGATCAGGCCAGATTTTTAAATTACTATAATATTGTTTATAATTAACATACCTATTTTCTAAAATAACTATTTCAAATTCTTTTATAAATAAAAAAAAATATAGAGAGAGACTCTCAATTTACATTATAAACATACATTTTAACAACTTTTGTGATGCCTTCTCGGTAATTTTTTTATTTCACTCTATAAAAGTCTCCCATGCGCCAAGGTTCTAGAACACTTCGCTAGTAGGGACCCCTTTTAATTAAAGCTAATTTTAAACTTGAAATTGCCAAGAGTGGCTAGGTACTATTATTTTTTTATTCCTTTTATAACCTCGTGTAAAACGTTCTCATATTTTTGTATTGTACAAAATTAAGTATAAATAACTATTTTTAATTTATTTAAAAACCTATACAGGGTTTAATTAAAATAAATGTTTTAGTGGTTTTGGATAACCCTTTTGTTTTATTCCTAACCAGGTGCTTCCAATTTCTTTTAAAATACCAACTGTGTTTACTACTTAAGTGTTTCCTAGATGTACACTGAGTATTCCCTCTAAATAATAAATCTAGGTGGCGCCCAATATTTTTTAAAGAACAAGAAGAAAGGATATACAATCGATCCGGAGTGGTCGACTTACCCTGCCTCCGACACAAGAGCTGCCGTTCGCACAGTGAAAAACCTACCATAAAAGGTACGCCACAAGATATAGGTGGCGCCCTCTAGAAACTTTGTGGCAAATTATTATTTCTTACCGCCTACAACCAATTCTGCTGAATATTGTAATAATATACCTATCATTAACAAAATTACCAATAACCCAAATTTCCCTCATTAATATTTCTTTTTAAAAGTGTATTTAAAATAAAGTAATATGATGTGTTTTTTAATATCATCCAATGACGTCACTTTAAGCAACCCCAAATTCAAAATATTACCGGTGACCTCCCAAAATTTATTACCAGTAGGGGGACTCTAACATAAGCACCTTTACACACTAAGCCGTTTTGATGGACAGAGAGATAAAAAATGAATGGTTTCATTTGACTCCATACACTTCAATAGCGTTGGTCCGTCGCCCGTATTTCCGTCTTTCGCTAATATGAAAAGAAAGTAATAAGTAGGGAGAGATAGCGGTTTTAGGGACCTCCGTCCTCCGGGGAGCTTATCATCTCAAAATCTCTGACGTCATTCGAAATTTAGGAATCTTGCGCAACGCGTTATTTAGGGCGTGGTCCCTACTATCTGTCAAACCATAAATGTCATCTGTCACCTGTCAAATGTCGCCTGTCACCTGTCATATGTCAAAAATCACGTGACTAGGAAAATGGCCACCATGCGTAAGATACTTGCGCTATGGTCATAAATTGATCTGCGCAAACGCGAAAATTCCAAGTCATGCCGTTCGGGCGCTATCGACTAAAAAGCGTTATTTAACCTTGATGATGAGTCATTGTGTGCGGTTTAAATTTTTAAAAATAGTGTGACGTCATACCTATCGAATAGCGAAAACCGCATGACGCCATCTTTAGCCATAAGGGCGCTACAGCTGTTTAAAATATGGTGAGAGACACCAACTAGCGAGTAAGACGGTAACCCCAATAGTAAATTAATCATTAGGGCCTTCGCGTTTAAGCGGGAAAAGTTAGCTTACGCGGATTAGATATATCTTAGAGTCTTACGCATGCGTTAAAAAATGACGGCCGTCACCTGTCAAATACCGCCTGTCAACTGTCATATGTTGCAAACCACGTGATCTAGAGCATGATGCATACGTGGATGGGATATATCTTAGAGTCTTACGCATGCGTTAAAAAAATGGTGCGATTCGGAACGGGTAACGGCTCGCAGAGCGGTTCGCCGAACAGCTCGCCGAACGGGTAGCGGCTCGCAAAGCGGTTCACAGGACGGCTCGCGGCTTAAGCGCGACACCTGGGGCTTAAGCGGGAGGCATAAGCGCAGGCGCATAATCTCATATAATTTAAACCATAATAATTAAATATTAAATAATAAAACACCCTGTATATAATTCACGGGCTCCAACAGGCCAATCACATCACAGTTGCCGGAAGCCTCAGGCTCATATAATTTTTAATAATTATGTTATTTGAGTGTAAATAGGGCCTTAACAGTTTTTAACATATATCTTGGCTTTTAGTGGTTTGATTTTAGTCATTCTTTTTTAAACAATTTATTTTTAATAAATATATTAACACTAATTTTTTAAATAAATATGTTATTTGAGAGCAAATAGGGCCTTAACAGTTTTTGACGAATATCTTGGCTTCTAGTGGTTTGATTTTAGTCATTCTTTTTTAAACAAATATTTTTAATAAATATATTAACACTAATTTTTTAAATAAATATGTTATTTGAGAGTAAATAGGGCCTTAACAGTTTTTAACGTATATTTCGGTTTCTAGTAGACCGATTTTAGTTGTTCTTTTGCTAATAATTTAATTTTTATAAATCTACAAATATTAATACTAAAATTTTTAATAATTATGTTATTTGAGTGTAAATAGGGCCTTAACAGTTTTTAACGTATATTTCGGTTTATAGTAGACCGATTTTAGTTGTTCTTTTGCTAATAATTTAATTTTTATAAATCTACAAATATTAATACTAAAATTTTTAATAATTATGTTATTTGAGTATAAATAGGGTCTTAACAGCTTTTAACGTATATCTTGGCTTCTAGTGGTTTGATTTTAGTCATTCTTTTTTAAACAATTATTTTAAATAAATATATTAACACAAATTTTTTAAATAAATATGTTATTTAAGGGTGAAAAATTATTAGGGCCTTAACAGTTTTTAACGTATATTAGAAATACAGGGCTGTTTTTGGAAATACAGGTCTGTTTTTAGAAATACAGGGCTGTTTTTGAAAATACAGGGCTGTTTTTAGAAATACAGGGCTGTTTTTGGAAATACAGGGCTGTTTTTGAAATACAGGTCTGTTTTTAGAAATACAGGGCTGTTTTTGAAAATACAGGGCTGTTTTTAGAAATACAGGGCTGTTTTTGGAAATACAGGGCTGTTTTTAGAAATACAGGACTGTTTTTGGAAATACAGGGCTGTTTTTTAAAGCATGCGTAAGACCGTCAATAGGAGTGTAAACATGGCGGATTATGAAGATATGCGCCGAGCGCCACGTGCAGAGGTTGCGCTCCACGCCTTATGACATAACCTTAAACTTATGTAGTTCATTCGCATGCGCGAAAAAAATGACGTCAACATAACCTAGAAATTCGGACACTGTTATGATTGAAACATAACCTAAAATTTATACGGATAAGCCCTCGCCCCGCGTCTAACAATTAGGGCTCCGGGCCCTGCGATAATGCCCCCTGCCTAAGCCCTGGGGCCCCACTCGTATTACAGTATAGTTATTTAAAAGACAGCAAATAACAGTGTTCTTATTTAAAAAGCAGTAATTTTGCCATCTTTTAAATAATTATACTGTAATAAACTGTTTATTAATAAAATAACAGCGATATAATTTAAAAGACGGCAAATAACAGTGATTTTATTTAAAAAGCAGTAATTGTGCCGTCTTTTAAATAATTTTACTGTAATAAACTGTTTATTAATGAAATAACAGCGATATAATTTAAAAGACGGCAAATAACAGTGTTCCTATTTAAAAAGCAGTAATTTTGCCGTCTTTTAAATAATTATACTGTAATAAACTGTTTATTAATGAAATAACAGCGATATAATTTAAAAGACGGCAAATAACAGTGTTCTTATTTAAAAAGCAGTAATTTTGCTGCCTTTTAAATAATTATACTGTAATACACTGTTTATTAATAAAATAACAGCGATATAATTTAAAAGACGGCAAATAACAGTGTTCTTATTTAAAAGCAGTAAATTTGCCGTCTTTTAAATAATTATACAGTAATACACTGTTTATTAATGAAATAACAGTGATATAATTTAAAAGACGGCAAATAACAGTGTTCTTATTTAAAAAGCAGTAATTTTGCCGTCTTTTAAATAATTATACTGTAATAAACTGTTTATTAATGAAATAACAGTGATATAATTCTAAAAGACGGCAAATAACAGTGTTCTTATTTAAAAAGCAGTAATTTTGCCGTGATACAAGGAGATATATAGGTATATTAGGGCCGCCAGCGGTGCTAATATTATCACAAGAAGATATGCAAATTATATACGAGGCTGTCAAACTTAAAAACCACTTATATTACCAAGTATACCTATCGAATAGCGAAAACCGCGTGGTATATTAACCCATCAAGAGTAGGTTTCTTGTTTTGACAGGTTTCAGGTTGATTGATACAGTACGAACCAAGGAGGCAAAGTATGATGTGATTTAAAAACACACAACCACACCACACCTCTCGGGGACTGACCAAGTCTCTCTGGACTTATCTAATATATGTATCAACAATTATGACGCCTGCGCAAAAGTCTAAACATGAACAGGTAATTAAATATGAACAGCAAAATAAACAGCTGAACAGCCCTGTAGTTTCAAAATACAGCCCTGTATTTTCCAAATACGGCACCGTTTTTCTAAAATACAGTGCCGTATTTTAAAAACGGTGCCGTATTTTAAAAAACAGTGCCGTATTTTAAAAAACGGTGCCGTATTTTAAAAAACGGTGCCGTATTTTAAAAAACGGTGCCGTATTTTAGAAAAACGGTGCTGTATTTTAAAAAACGGTGCCGTATTTTAGAAAAACGGTGCCGTATTTTAAAAAACGGTGCCGTATTTTAAAAAACGGTGCCGTTTTTCTAAAATACGGTGCCGTTTTGTGGGGCCCCAGGGCTTAGGCGGGGGCATTATCGCAGGGCCCGGAGCCCTAATTGTTAGACGCGGGGCGAGGGCTTATCCGTATAAATTTTAGGTTATGTTTCAATCATAACAGTGTCCGAATTTCTAGGTTATGTTGACGTCATTTTTTTCGCGCATGCGAATGAACTACATAAGTTTAAGGTTATGTCATAAGGCGTGGAGCGCAACCTCTGCACGTGGCGCTCGGCGCATATCTTCATAATCCGCCATGTTTACACTCCTATTGACGGTCTTACGCATGCTTTAAAAAACAGCCCTGTATTTCCAAAAACAGTCCTGTATTTCTAAAAACAGCCCTGTATTTCCAAAAACAGCCCTGTATTTCTAAAAACAGCCCTGTATTTTCAAAAACAGCCCTGTATTTCTAAAAACAGACCTGTATTTCCAAAAACAGCCCTGTATTTCCAAAAACAGCCCTGTATTTCTAAAAACAGCCCTGTATTTTCAAAAACAGCCCTGTATTTCTAAAAACAGACCTGTATTTCCAAAAACAGCCCTGTATTTCTAATATACGTTAAAAACTGTTAAGGCCCTAATAATTTTTCACCCTTAAATAACATATTTATTTAAAAAATTTGTGTTAATATATTTATTTAAAATAATTGTTTAAAAAAGAATGACTAAAATCAAACCACTAGAAGCCAAGATATACGTTAAAAGCTGTTAAGACCCTATTTATACTCAAATAACATAATTATTAAAAATTTTAGTATTAATATTTGTAGATTTATAAAAATTAAATTATTAGCAAAAAGAACAACTAAAATCGGTCTACTATAAACCGAAATATACGTTAAAAACTGTTAAGGCCCTAGTTACACTCAAATAACATAATTATTAAAAATTTTAGTATTAATATTTGTAGATTTATAAAAATTAAATTATTAGCAAAAAGAACAACTAAAATCGGTCTACTAGAAACCGAAATATACGTTAAAAACTGTTAAGGCCCTATTTACTCTCAAATAACATATTTATTTAAAAAATTAGTGTTAATATATTTATTAAAAATATTTGTTTAAAAAAGAATGACTAAAATCAAACCACTAGAAGCCAAGATATTCGTCAAAAACTGTTAAGGCCCTATTTGCTCTCAAATAACATATTTATTTAAAAAATTAGTGTTAATATATTTATTAAAAATAAATTGTTTAAAAAAAGAATGACTAAAATCAAACCACTAAAAGCCAAGATATATGTTAAAAACTGTTAAGGCCCTATTTACACTCAAATAACATAATTATTAAAAATTATATGAGCCTGAGGCTTCCGGCAACTGTGATGTGATTGGCCTGTTGGAGCCCGTGAATTATATACAGGGTGTTTTATTATTTAATATTTAATTATTATGGTTTAAATTATATGAGATTATGCGCCTGCGCTTATGCCTCCCGCTTAAGCCCCAGGTGTCGCGCTTAAGCCGCGAGCCGTCCTGTGAACCGCTTTGCGAGCCGCTACCCGTTCGGCGAGCTGTTCGGCGAACCGCTCTGCGAGCCGTTACCCGTTCCGAATCGCACCATTTTTTTAACGCATGCGTAAGACTCTAAGATATATCCCATCCACGTATGCATCATGCTCTAGATCACGTGGTTTGCAACATATGACAGTTGACAGGCGGTATTTGACAGGTGACGGCCGTCATTTTTTAACGCATGCGTAAGACTCTAAGATATATCTAATCCGCGTAAGCTAACTTTTCCCGCTTAAACGCGAAGGCCCTAATGATTAATTTACTATTGGGGTTACCGTCTTACTCGCTAGTTGGTGTCTCTCACCATATTTTAAACAACTGTAGCGCCCTTATGGCTAAAGATGGCGTCATGCGGTTTTCGCTATTCGATAGGTATGACGTCACACTATTTTTAAAAAATTTAAACCGCACACCAATGACTCATCATCAAGGTTAAATAACGATTTTAGTCGATAGCGCCCGAACGGCATGACTTGGAATTTTCGCGTTTGCGCAGATCAATTTATGACCATAGCGCAAGTATCTTACGCATGGTGGCCATTTTCCTAGTCACGTGATTTTTGACATATGACAGGTGATAGGCGACATTTGACAGGTGACAGATGACATTTATGGTTTGACAGATAGTAGGGACCACGCCCTAAATAACGCGTTGCGCAAGATTCCTAAATTTCGAATGACGTCAGAGATTTTGAGATGATAAGCTCCCCGGAGGACGGAGGTCCCTAAAGCCGCTATCTCTCCCTACTGTAATACAATCGGAATTTCACCTTTGCCAGTTTTCAGTGCAAATGGTGCGGGGTCCTATATAAGACCCTGTATCTCCGAAATCATCTACTTTTAGACTGAGGTAAGTCAGATATAATCGCCATATTTTAGCCCAAGAAATATCTGGTAGCAGTTTTGCTGCACATTTTAAAGCCACCCTGTACTGTAAGAAAAATAAAATAGCATATTACATACCCCTAGGGTTAAATATTAAGCAACATAATTCGAGTTTGTAGTCCACATTTCTAAAGTGTTTAAAAGGTTTAATTTTAAGTACAACCAAGTTTTAAGTAGGACCATAAACCAAAATTCTCATAATAATTTACTTGTAAATGTCTTGTGCGTTAAATTGCAGGTTGGGTAAAAATAATGTTACAAAATTGACGGGTAAAGTAGTAAGTTTAAAGTAATGTCTGAATAATACCGGTGTTGCGTGGGTATTGCTTTTAAAAGTGGTTTAAATAATCTTACTTAATTTGCTTAAGGACAAAATAAAGATATCAATACTTACAATTTAATTTTATTGTTCAGAAATACATGTTATTAAAAGCATTCATATTTTTTATTTTACTTGCCTCCTACCGTGTAATAAGTTTCTAAACGGCATGTAAATAAGCTTTAAAAAACACAACTTTTTCCTAATTTAACCTAAGCTGTATCTTCAATAGGTATTGAGATTCCCATGCTTAGGATCCTTATCTTGGACACACTGTATAGGATTTGTCATTTAAAATAGCAATGTTAAGAGCACTTCCGGTTAAACCAGATGTGCCACATAAAATTTAAAATATTAGAAATCTGCATCCTATCCAACTATACAGGGTGTTACAAATTCGGATCACGCGAATGGTAAGAGATATAGATTTGGTTAAATTGAGGCAAAGTTGCGCATTATTATGCTTAACAATATTCCTTTTTTAAAATTTGAAAATTTGCAGCCGTTCCGGAATTATTCGACAAAAACCGATATTTTGCGAAACGGTTTTTATATTTTTCTTGGTTTATTTAAAGAGAAATTTTAAAACCAACGACACATTACCACTGCCACTTTTTCTGTTTTATAAAATGATGTCACTGGATTTAAGGTCCACTGTTTTGTCTTTAAGCCAGCATCATCAACTCTGTTTTTTTAAATAGTCAGAATTTTTGGTTTTAAACCTAATAAACTCGTATTTTAATTCTTAATCCAACGACGTATTACACTTTACATTTATGCGACGTTTCGAACCGACAAACCATCATCATTCGCTATTTCGCCATTATAAACACCGATTTTTCTCCAAACATTCGGAGAAATTTTCATTTGCAGGTAAGTTTGCATCCATTTTTTTTATGACAGGCTGGGATAAAGTTGATAAAGACGTTTGATTAAATTAAATGCTTTGTTTGATTACGTACACGTTAATATATGTAAATTACATTATTTCTTCTAGCTTGTTAATCAAATTATAAATAAAAATAATAATAATTGGAAATTTCCAAAATCGTTTAGAATAAAATAATAAATTTTAATGGAAAAGTAGTGAATAATGATTTTTTGGTTCGAAAGGTCCGATAAATGTAAAGTGTGATATATCGTCGAAATTATAAATAAAATATGAGTTTATTAAGTTCAAAACCAATTATTCCGCCTATTTAAAAAACGAAGTTGATGATGGTGAATCAAAGACAAAACGTCGGATCTTGAATTTAGGGACATCAATATATAGGACAGCAAAAGTAGCAATATAAATGTGTCACTTATTTTAAAATTTCTTATTAAATAAACCGAAAAAAAACTCTGTCGCCAAATTTTGTGCTTTTTTTTCGGATAATTCCGGATCGGCTGCATTTTAATTTTTTTAAAACGAAATATTGTTAAGCATAAAAATTTGCATCTTTGCCCTAATTCAACTAACCATGTATCTGAGATCCTAATGGTGTTCCTCGAATTTGTAACAGCTTGTATATCCGACCGTAATTTCAAAATTGTGTAACACTTCTCAAGAAAATGACAGGCTTCCTAGTAATTTTATGGACACCCGGTATAAAGACATTTTGCCGTCTAAAAAGAAAAATTCTTTATATTGCCTCAAATCGCATAAGCCCTTTTGTATCATTTGATTTTTAACAAATCCAATAAAATGGCGGTTAACATAACATTTTTGAATGTCATTTTCTTAAAAACTAATAAAGATAGGTATAACATATAGTACATGTATTTTCTTGAAATTGCCTGCAGAATGGACTTATCTTCAATATACAGTGTGTTCAAGATAAGGATCCTAAGCATGGGAATCTCAGTACCTATTGGAGATACAGCTTAGGTTAAATTATGAAAAAGTTGTGTTTTTTAAAGCTTATTTACATGCCGACTTAAAAAAATTTCATGGCCTACTGAGATATTTGGCAAAAACGAAAATTTGACTATATCGATTTTATTTTCTTCTGACTTTATTATAGAGATATAAAAAAACTAATAACACTTTTTATTGGCACATTTTAGCTACTACATGATGGTATTTTTAGATTTTATACCCGACGTTTCGTTTTCAAGAAACCATCATCAACTTTATTTTTTATATGGCTCGAAAAAAAACTACACCTTGTATCTGATCCAACTTTTTAATACAAATTTAACGATGTATCACATGTCATATTTTAATTTTTAGTTAAACGAAAAATTGCATTTTTTCTTTTTTTTTTTAAAGTTATTTTTAAGTAGGCTTTGCAAACAAATGCTTGGACGTTAATACCTGTTACCGTATCTGTAACATAATTTAATATCATTATGAAATAGTATTTGTCCTTATTACCCTTGTTTTTCGAGTTGTTGTTTTTAGAGCAATTGTTCTTATTGTTACTGTTAAGAATTAGAATTATTAAAAATAAAATAAAAACTTTTCATTTATCATGAAGAGTTAATGCAGCTAAAAGAAGCACTAAAACTTCCAAATAGAAAAAATTCCTTAAAAGCAACAAAGAGTTTGGCAACAAAACATGAAAATGTGGCCCCCGTATCAGGGTTAACGAACTGCGACAGTTTGCTTTTGCCCAATCCTGCCACTTCCTGTGTGACCGGATCACCCGTTCGTCCTTGGCAGCACAAAGAGCGGAGCACCACTTTCAGGACAAGCAAGGAGTCTCGATGATAAATTGCCTCAAAATCCATCTTTTCTTGTGCCGCGGGAAAAGCATATTGAGGAAAATGTCAACTTCTCATGTGCGTCGACAATTACGCTGTATTATAAATGATGCTGACGGGGTCGAGAAAAAATTAAGAGCTGCCGTCCTTGTCCGCGAAAAAAACCCATTTCTATGAGGGAGACCGATTTAATTTAATTCAATTCAATTTTTCTCTGAGTTTTTCGTTGCGTCTTGAACAGACAAGGGTATACTTTATGCTTTCTTTTGACGATGGATATGGCAAAAACGTTGGTAACACTTTTTCACTTTTATGTCTTGGTATAATTTTAATATTGTTGTAAACTTAAGGCATTTTAATAATAAATGAGAACTGCTTATTGTTTTTTGTCAAAACAATATTCTAACCGACTTTAAAAAGAAGGAGGTTTTCAATTCGCCTGTTTTTTTGTGTATGTTAAGCCGCGTCCAGACTTGCAACAATTCGCCGTGCCGGTTCACGTCGCATACCCCGCCACATATCGCGAACGTGGGCGTGAACGGAATTCACGTCGTTTCAAGGGCTTGGCGAATGCTTTACCGGCGGTTCAGAAATTTCGGTTTCTTGGCATCAAAGGAACGCGCAAAAGGTTCGTTAGTTTGGGCGGATTTTGGCAAATTGTTGCAAATATGGATGCGGCTTTACGTAATTACTTCGTCAATTTTGGACCGATTTTTTTTATTTGAATGAGTGCACTTTTGTAGTGGTCCCATAAAAAAACCAGTCAGGATTGCGAGAGAGAAAGGTACTAGACCTATTGATTTATTTCTGCCTTACATTGCATACATATGCGCTACTAACTGTTAATAACTAAATAAGCAAAAGCTTTTTATACTTTAATATTATTATGTTATTATTCGATTTTATTTTTATATTTTTTTCTTAACTTTTTAGTGAGTTTTATTTATTTATTTTTTAGGTCGATTTATTTTTTTAGAGTGTTTATGTATAATTTTATTTGTGTAACTTAAATGAAGGCTTCTTACCTGTAGGACTTTTGAGTAACCAATATAAAACTAGTTAATATTAATTGAGTATGTAAAAAGTGTTTGCTAATATTTACATTTACCAAAATTTTTGGCTTTTTGGTCTCCTGTGGTTGCCATTCATTATAGTCTAAGATCAAAATAGGAAGCGACCTGCACCCATTTGTTTAAGACGAAAAAAATATTTTTAATAAATACAGTATTTAAACAAAGGTTTTGTCACAGGCTTGCTTAAAAAATATGATCAAGGTTATATTTAAATTTAAGAAATACCAATAAAATATTTGACACGCCCTGTATAGTGGTAAACCTTAATTTTTAAATACATTTTTAGGCTAGTTAAAATATGCATTTTTTAATATTACAAAATGTATTAATAAATTTAGATAATGGTTTAAAATTTGAAAATTAAAATAACTCCCATGGATTTATTTAAATTATTATTTGAAAAGAAAAAGAGAATAGTTATAATTAAGACTATCTATAGAGTAAAAAATGCCAATATACTGGGTGTGTCAAAAATTTTAATGTTTTTTTATTTAAACATAGCCATGAAAAAAAATATTTTGAAAGTCTGGCACTACTTTTGTTTTTTTAAACCTGTTATTTTCTAATATTATTATTTATTAATTATATATATATTAATTAGTAAAGTCAATATAAAAATCTAACATCAAAGGGATATTTATATGAATCAGACCAAAAGTGCTGTAAACGGTAAAAAAATTTAAATACGGTATATAAATCATACAAAAATGGCAACTAACTTTCCAATTGACAAAACTTTTAGGTAAGCTGCTACAATTTAAAAACCATTTTTTTGTATAAGATATATACTTAGTATAATTAATATATAATAAAATTGGGTTTGTAGCGACAAATTTATTATTTATTAAATGCCATTTTTTCGAAATGCAAAAACAAAAGTAATAAAGTTTAATACCTATAATCTTTTTATTACTATCTAACCTATATTATACGGGGGTTTTAATATAAAAAAATATTTTGTGTTCTTTCTTGTACATCTAATATTAAAACGAAAAGAAGTTTATAAAAGGGCAAATATTACCATATATTTAACCTTATTAGTTCTAAAAATATGATTATTTAAATGAGGTATTAGGGCAATTATTAGAGTAGATTAGATTAGATTAGAAGAGGGCCGGGATAACCCATGCACTGAAGCCGCTCGGCTTATTGTGCGCTCTTTACGTCTGGGTGATGTCAGCCAGACGGCACCTACAACTTAACGTGGGTTCTGAACCACGGTCCTATGAGCGACAACTTAAGACCTCGTCCCCACCCAGGGGCACTACTGAACCTACCAACTGAGTGGGGTCCGCATGTCTACGGTTGCGCAGGACACGGCAAAGTGTGTTTCGGCGCCCTGGTTCTTTGGTGGCCTTCAGCGTCTATACATTTTGCACTTTGTCCGTCTGGTGTTGAGCTAACCACTAAATTTCCGACCAAGTTATAAATAAGTATTTGGCCTCAGCAGGATTCGAACCCACCACACGTCCGTTGTGCGCTCAACGACTTAACGCCTTACACGCTAAGCCATCACCGGACATAATTATAAGAGTATGTCTTTTTGTAAATAAAATGGTATTGACTTTATAATCCAGGGTTATAAAGTAAGTAGTACAAATGATGTTTCTAAAAGACCTCTCCTTTCTCTTCTTTTTCAAGATGGACCCATCAGTCCTCCTAAAATTTTTATCTGTCAATTTTACTTTATTATATGTATAGTTTTTACACATTAAATTTATTTTCTAAAGTTTTTTTCATATCACTCCGTTTAAAAAATAAAAAAAGTGGGGACTTTAAATAAATGCACTGATTAAACGCAATTTTATTTCCCTATTTTCTAGCAACACTTGTTAAGATCAGAGCTTATTATTTAATCCTTAGCCATTTGTTTATTGCATTCATAAGATATTGCAATTTATAGTTTTTAAGATTTTCTCTTCGTTTTTATTAATGATGTTAATGGTACAAAAGGAAACAAGTAAAATAATAAATCTAATATAAGAAGATTTTCTTAGATAACTCCTTAAGACCATAAAAGATAATCTATATCTGTCAACAAGCCGGAATTCCCTAGAGACTAGATAGTTCAGTATATAAAATGAATGCTGTTTTTCTTGCGAAACTTAAATAATATATCTTTTTAAGCTGCAATCTGTACTAACATGGATTTTAAGATATCTAAGTATATTTCTTTGTTTTGAATTTCAATAGTAAATGTATAAATGCAGTACATTCCAATTAAAACAAGCTACCCCCTATAATTCTATTATTTGTACACATATGGACAAATCCTAAAACCTGGCAATTTTTTTTTATAGGGACACATTTTTGTGTAAAACTTTAGTTGTCCAGGGCAATCCCCTCTTCCCATCAACACAAACGTTAAAAAGTTTAAATGGGTGAGGGGATCATTTAATACCTTATCATAAAGGGATTTAAATACTATCTTTAACAGACTTTTGTTTTTCAAAATCGGTTCAGTATTTTCCAAAAAAGTGTACCCCAAATACCTGGTATCATAAGCCACATTTTAATTTTTTAGAATATTAAAATAAAGTTTGGTACGTTGGTATCACTTAAATGTGCAATATTTCATTATTTCAGTTGTTTTCTCTTATTTCCGGTTTAGCCGGAAATTACCTTAATTTTCTTATTTAAAACAGACACTCGGTATATTTTTATTCGTTTTAACAGACAATGTCATTCCAAGGTAGGTGGTAGAGGAACTTTCCTCGCCTGAGGAGGTACCACCTCACTCACCCTTTAAAGGACCCGTGAAGTCTTAACGGACGTTTCGGGTTCTGGGTGTGTGAGTCAGTTTCTTCTTCTCTTTCTCTTCTTTTTTCCTTTTAACCCCCAAACTATGTACAAATGATGGCGGCACACCCGGAAGTAAAATATTCCGGAGGTAAAATACCCCTCCATTCGGATCTCCGGGCGAGGGGTGCATCCGGGAGGCCTCCCTACATAGAGAAGTTTAATTTCTTTTGCAAACATATGTGGGCTTAACACCAATAAAAACTCCGTTCACCATTACCTTCAGTCATCTAAACCCCACTTACTGTTTCTAACGGAAACACAAATAAGTTCTAAATCTTCAACCAGCCACCTTCTGTTCCCAGGCTACGAACTTATTTCGTCTTTCCGCCCACATGGTGGCGTATGTGCTTACGTCCGCAACGATCTGGCTTGTGCTCGAGTTTCCAATCTTGAATCGGGTAGGCCTGATATCCTTTGGCTCAAACTTTCCCTTAGGTCTTCAACTAAATTTATCTGCTGTTTGTACCGGTCCCCATCTAATAATTCCTATGTCGAATTCTTTGCCTTTCTTTCAACAAAGATTAATAACATAATTTCTCAGTTTCCATCGGCTGCAGTAATCGTGCTTGGCGACTTCAATGTCCATAATAAGGATTGGCTGGGCTCTTCAAAAACTGACCCCCAAGGCAGAGCAGCCGAAATCTTCGCAGTCAGTAACTCTCTTACCAACCTTATTATGAAACCCACCTACTTTCCTAGAGCCCAAAATCATAGTTCAAATCCCCTAGATCTCTTTCTTACTACCAACCCCGAACTCTATGAAACATCTGTCACAGCCCCCTAGGTGGCTCAGATCATGGCTTAGTTACTATATCTTACCCTGCACATCCCGAGGTAAATGAATACATGCCACCACGCACCGTATGGCACTACAACTCAGCCGACTGGGATGGCCTAAGGGACTTCTTCGCCACTTACCCCTGGAATTCCATCTGCTTTTCTTCTCGTGATCCTTCTCAAATTTGCAATCAATTAACTGAATCAATTCAATTGGGTATTAAAACATATATTCCACACACCATCAAGAATCCCAAACAATCCAATAATGTAATAATGTGATAAAGCTAGAATTTTAAAAGTTCAGTCTCACAAGAAGTTTCTACAGGATCCTAGTCCAGAAAACTGACAGGCCAGCATTGAAGCAAGAAACTACTACAATCAAACAATTTCTGAAGCCAAAGACTCCTTCGACAATCGTATTAAAAACAAAGTTCTTTCTCGCTCAAATGGCAGAAAAATCTTTCTGGAATTTTTGTACCAGTTTTTTCCCACCACTAACTTTGGAAGATGAAATTATTTCTACCGCCAAAGGAAAGGCAGAACTATTTGCCAAACAATTTGCTGCCAATTCAACCCTTGACCCTCCCGTAAATCATCCAATTCCAGCGGTTACCCCAGTTCCTCATAAAATGCCCGATATTATTTTTAAAGTAAAACACATTAAGCGTATCCTTTCTTCCCTTAACACCAAGAAATCGTCTGGGCTGGATGGCATACAAGCAATCGTTTTA
Organism: Listronotus bonariensis; assembly: GCA_014170235.1. Classification (NCBI taxonomy): domain Eukaryota; kingdom Metazoa; phylum Arthropoda; class Insecta; order Coleoptera; family Curculionidae; genus Listronotus; species Listronotus bonariensis. Next base: position 5,435 of record JACEGR010004758.1, on the reverse strand, counting down.
AAAAATGTGCTCCAGAACTTGCACCAATCTTAATTCGGCTCTTTCGAATTTCTTACGACACAGGTATCTTTCCGGAGAGCTGAAAAGCTGCACGTGTTCAACCTATGCCCAAAAAAGGATCAAGGAATAAAAGTACTTAGAAAAACAAAAAATTTTGCATGACAGGCAGTATGGATTTCGCCACAAAAGATCTACAGCAGATCTTCTTTCCTTCTTATCACACTGTTGGAATAAGTCTCTTGAGTTTCTAGGTGAGTCCCAGATCGTTGCTCTTGATATATCCAAAGCTTTTGACCAGGTCTGGCATGCCGCACTTCTTAATAAACTCTGATCAACGTATATCAGTCATTGTGGACGGCCATTTTTCAAGCTTTCACCAAGTAAATGCTGGAGTCCCTCAGGGCTCAGTTTTGGCACCAACATTGTTTCTTCTTCACATTAACGACCTTCTCTCGTTCACAACTAATTCCATTCATAGTTTCGCCGACGATAGTACCCTACACTCCAGTTTTCAGGTTCCTAAACCCATCACTAAACCTGACTTGGAAAACAAACGCAGAGCGATGCAGATATCTCTTTCGCAGGATCTTAATTTAATATTGGATTGGGGCGCCAAAAATCTCATCCATTTTAATGCATTCAAAACACAATCATGTTCCTTGTCGCGGAAAGAGTCATCAAATACTCATCCTCTTCTTATGAGCGGCCAAGTTTTACAGAGAAGACACCTTCAATCTTGTGGGCGTCACATTTGAAAGTAACCTTAACTGGCATAAACACATTGTATCTATAGCCACGGGAGCTTCAAAATAGCTTGGATTTCTCTTTCGAGCCAAAAAGTATTTTTCCGCTTCTAATTTATAAACTTTATATGTGTACCAAATCCGACCTCCCTTGGAATATTGTTCCCATATCTGGGGCATGGCGTCCCCCACAACCCTAAGCATTCTTGATTCTATTCAAAGAAGAGCTATTCGTCTCATTAATGATCCTTCACTTACAGAAAGGCTTCCCTCTCTTGCCCATCGTCCGGCTGTGGGGGTCTTATCGCTTTTTTATAGGTACTTCCATGGCTTCTGCTCTGAAGAATTGTCCAGTATAGTTCCTCCACTCACGGTTCCCAACAGAGAAACTCGTGGTTCCGCGCGTATGCATCCCTATACGGTCCAACTGGACAGGTCCCGAACTTCTCACTAGTTCGTTCTTTTATCCCTAGAGTTTCTAGATTCTGGAACCTGCTGCCCGCGGAGGTCTTTCCTTCCTCCCCAAATCTTCAAGTATTTAAGTCCCGTGTGAACAAACTCCCTCTTACCTCGCTTAAGACATCCACGGTACGTTAGTATTTAGGCTTTAAGCCTTCGTGGTATGTCCAAAGATAATAAAAAAGTACAATGGCATTTAACTGGCTACTTTTTGACACCTAAATTATAAATATTTTTAATTTTAAATTTAACGTTTTCTTATTGCAATAAAACTGTTAATTTTTTTCCAAAGAGTCACGGAAAAATAGATGTCACAAATTTATTTTGCCGTGACTACTTGGTCCACAATTTAACGTTTTATTACATTCATGGCATTCTAGATTAAAAATTAAAAACAAAAAATATTTTAGGGTTAGATGTCAAAAAGTTAAAAACGGAGTGTCATTGTACACAAAATGATGTTTTCTACTTAAATAAATTTAAATGTAGGGGTGTCCTATTTTAAATTATAATAATGTTTAGATCGTTTCCGTATAAGTCGGAAGTAACAGACAACATCTGAATTCATAAAATATTGCAAATTAGGGTTCTATATCTACTAATTAAATTTTATTTTAATATTTAAAAAATACCAAAGCAGCTAAAGACACTAAGTATATAGGGTACGTTTTTTAAAAACTCCTGTCTTGAAAACCTAAAGTATTTTGAAGAGAGAATTTAAAACCCTTTAAGAAAAGGTCCGGTAAACCCTTTCCTATTTAAAATTTTTGACGTTTGTTTTGGTGGGATAACCCTGGACAAGTAAAGTTTAACCCAAAAATGTGTCCCATAATAATAAAAATTGGCGATAAAAATAACTGAAATAAAATAATAACTTTGACACCTTGTATCTTGTAAACAAGCAACTTTTTTACTAAGGTAAATTGGGTTGGGTTAGATTGTCGTATTTTGCTCCAAGAAATTTGTCGTAGCCTTTTGTACAGACCTTTAAAGACACCCTGTATATCTATATTTACAACACTTACTACTTCTTTAGGCCTAGCACAATTTTCACTGAGACTAGAGTTTTAATTATGGTCGGGTAAAATGCTTCTCCACTTGTTAGTTACAAAAATATCTATACATTTTTAAAAAGATAGTTTAATTTTTTAAAAACATAAATAGATTTTTATCGTATTTTTAGAATAAACGAATATTATAATAACTAAATTCATTTATTAAATAAGATATCGCCAAGCAGTCATCTTAAAACTTTCATCTGTCAATTTTACTCCTGAATATGTATGCATCAATTTTAAAATTCAATAAAAATCCATTTAAAAAGCAAAAAGGGTGGAATATTTAAAATATGCACTGCATTGATTAGTGTGATTTAAACTTTATCAATGATTTTTTTTTTATTTTGAGGACCGCCCTTTAAAGACCTGTATAAATTCTAGGTACTAAGTACTAGGTTTCGAGGATGAAAGATTTTAACATTTTAAATTTATTTTTCCCCATTTTCTATAAGATAAAAAATTTGTTTTTACAATTAAAAAAAATTATACTGGCTTATAATATTGTCATTGACTACATTTTTTTTTAAATACTAATCTCTAGGTCTGATTTAAATAAAAATAAATTGTAATGCGGTGATTTTCTTTACAAAAACATTAAATAATTTTACATTGTGACGTCACAAACCATGTTTGGACTTTTTGCCTTAAATATACAATATTGGTCAATAAAATACCCTTTCACCTAAAAAAGTTTCTAAGAACAGAATAGATTAAACTTGTAGACGTTACTTTTAAGAATAATTCTAAATACCAGTGCTTTAAATTTTTCTGTCTGGAAAATGGCATATTTTAAATTTAAACTTAATTTCAATGAAAAGTTGTTTGCTCTAATATTAACCCTACTTTTAAAAACCTTCGTCGGCTATTGGCATCGGCAAGTTACCTGGTAAAGAATCAGGAAGTAAGAATATTTTTCCAAAACAGATATGCGGGGTGGTGCCTTAACTTTATGGGCGGTTTTAATGTCCAATAACACAAACATTACAAAACTCACACATATTTTATTGATACTATTTTAAACTGCAAATAATTGGAAATATTTATGAGTTAAAAAGTATGTTGTCCACGTAACGTTCCTCACGCTGCTGACAATCTTGAAGCCGGAGTTTCATATGTTCAAAAACTTGGCGGCAAGTTGCTCGCAGAATGGCGTTTATTTCCCGCACAATGTTTTGTTTACGCTGGTCCAATGTAATTGGATTATCTTTATAACACCTTGATTTTAGGTAACCTCACAAAAATAATTATTCAGTGTAAGATCTCGGGCTCCGAGGGAGGCTTCTGAATATCACCCCTTCTTAAGAAAACATTTCTTAAGCAATATGCTCTTTTAAACTGTTAAAGAGCTGGGACTAAGAATCCATGTAGCACATCACAATACTTGTCAGCTCTCTACCATGACGGCAACTCCTTTTTCATTCTCGGAAAAAATATGGACCAATAACTCCACCTTGCTTATATTCGCAATCCACACAACAAGCTTAGGAAAATGATGAGGATGTTTGATGTCTTTGTCGGGGATTGTCCACTGAACGAACCAAATTGCCAATAAACGCCATTCTGCGAGCAACTTGTCTACATGTTCTTAAAAATATGTAACTCTAGATTTAAGAATGTTATCAACTTGAGCAAAGTCACTTAAGAACATATTTTTAAGGTCATCATTTTTTATTATTTGTAGTTTAAAATAATATTAATATGATATAAGTTAGTTTTTGTAATGTTTGTTTTAATAAATATTAAACTGGTCATACAGTTAAGGCCCACTTGTACAAATTTTAAATTCCTATACTTAAAGTAAATTGTGTCTCTTGTCTCTAAAAGTTTAAATTAACTATTCAAATTCATCACTAGTTCTAGAAGACTCTATCAAATTAAGTGTTGCAGGTCAAATTAACAATTCATAGAAATACACGATGACACTGATGCAAATGATGTCGATTATCTGTATATACAGAGTTAATGGTTGAGCTTGTTTATGAAACCGCTTTTAATACTATAATTACCTCTAAATGTTATTTTATTTTGATTTTGCATAAGGTAAATTAGCTTGTCGATTTGAGTTGCTTTAAAAAGTTATACCCCATAATTATTTACATTTTGTAGTCATTTTTTTATAGAACTTATAGTCCATTTTTGTGTTACGAAAGTTGATTGCAGTTTTCGTATAAAATTACATACATATATATTTAACTAAAATAGCAGCTTTATAAGAACGATGCAAATGGGAGAGAAGTTAACATTTAAAATATTATATTGTACGAAAGTCCAGTGTTTTTGTTAACAGTTATGAATTATAGTAGATCGTTAAAAAAACTATGTATAGCAGCTGCTTGACAATATGGGTGTCAATATTGACGTTAGGCTTAACCACAGATAATATGTGGTTTAACGTTGTTCGTAAAGTAATATTTGGTGTTTTTGCTCTGTTTTTTAATACCCTGAAACTAGGATAATGCGAGCCATTGCAAAGTATACTTAAGCCGCGTACAGAACGAGATTTCAACGCAAGCCAAGGCAGATGTAGTTACAGATTTGAAGGTGTTCGATTCGGTGTGTGGTGCGAGCAAACATAAGCCAAAAGTTTCCAAGGTTGGAGTTGGTGTTCGATTGCGTTCGCTTCTTGATCGGTACATCAAAGGATAGTTAAATTTGATCTGGTTAGAATTTGTTGCGCTTCTTGTATTTGGTCATTTGTTTGCCTTTAATGAGATAAGATCAGTGTTTTGTTTTTATTTCTTGAAGTTTGGAAATATAACGTGGACCGATGAATTAGATTTAAGAATAATTAATTGTTATAAAGACCCTACTATAAAGAATTTTAAATTGTCGATAAAAAAATTAATTTATGGAAAGCTATCATAGCAGAATGTGAACGTGATGAAACTGAAGTGAAAAGGAAAATAGAGAGCTTGTTGACTTCACTACTTTGACTTGACTTTATTATTGAGAACCCTGCACTTGCCAGCAGTCAGTCGTTCTCGTCGCTCAACATTACTAGAATATCTAGCACCGAACTTTATCCCATGCGGTCCAACACGAATATCAAATTAGGTGTAAACGAGAGCATCCAATTTCTTCCAACAACAAAGTCCAACATCACACATGTGCTAGAATTCGTTTGCTTGGCAACTGGTAAATACATGACTACAAGTCACCATAGACTACACAAATT